>PVIW01003162.1:0-180356 GCA_004026585.1 Noctilio leporinus | reverse complement strand
GAAAGTGGGGAGAAATTCTGGCTCCAGAGTGTGGGAGTGGAGCCACTGGGAAATGGGAGACCCAAGGATTAGAAAAGACTTAAGGCCAAGAATCATGGGTCAGCATCTGAAATGTCAACAGTTAGTCAACTCCAGAACTGACTTGCCTGCCTGCATGAACCTTTCTTCTTGAGTTTTTCACTTGGTGTTCTAAGAATTCTTACTTGGAGTAAGAATTTCACCCCAAGTGCACAATTCCATTTTCAAGGCAGACTTTGGAAAAGAACTGAGGCAGTACAGTAAGAAGCTAGGAAAATTCCTTGGCAAGTGGAATGGGGAAACTGAGACAGCAGAACAAATTGGCCAAGCAATTCACAGCCAGATACAGAAGGTCACCAGGGTGGCAAGCCTAGCAACGGGTGAAATTGGCATAGGACCTTGCCCCTAGAGTGGCCTTTCACCCCTGGCACCTCACTGGCCATGTGGCTTAGACTGCCCCTCTGACCTTTCATACTGCTGGTCAGGCAATTTAGACACCCCTGATTTTTCCTCCCTGGAGATAACATCTAGGCCCAGAAAAGCAGCAAAACTCTGCCGGTGACACCAGGACCAGCTGCGATGACTGAGACCCCTGCCTTGGCACTGACCAGTCAGTGGAGGCCGTGACCCAGAAAGGATATACCTGGAAAAGCTGATGAATATTCTATTGAGACCTTTCCCTTAGATTTCCCCTAAACACCCAGGCTTTAACACCCTCAAAATCAAGTACCCCTGTGCACCCTCTGCCCCCCGGGAGCCCGCCCATGCCCTTCCCTTCCCCCTCATCTTCCCCATAGGCCTGCATCTCCTAAACTCTAAGCGGCCTCCTGAGACTGCAACCAAGCAAGTGATGGGCAAACACCAGCTGTCCTGGGATAGCTCCTTGAACTTGTCCCCAAGGCCTCTTTCCTCCGACCTCTCAATGAATCAAAGCAGCTCCCTACCTAGTTCTTCTCCTGTGGCTCCTTCTACCCTAAGCCTTTCCTTATTTCGAAGTCTCCAGCTTTAATAAACAGAATCTCATGATCACCTGGATTCCTGTTGTGAAATCTTTCCTGCATGCAGTAAAGAATACACCCACTTTAGGCCAGCCTGAGGCAGACTCTCTCTGGGCCCCAGTCCCTGTCCAGGAACAGAACCACCCTCCAAATATGTGTCCCTGTATCATTTTCTGGACATTCCTACAGCACCTGATCATCAACATTATTGCTGACATGTTTTGGATGGTTACTCTGATGGGGACTCAAATATTGGAAAATTTTAGTTTCAAATAACAGCTAATAAGCTTAGTAATCAGTGTATGCAAAAGCTATTGTTTCAGGAACTGAAGGTATGACCCACCTTGACTCCAGGGTGAGATGACCACTGCCTAGGGCATAAAGACCTCCACCCAGGACAGAAGACCTTTGCCAAAGACACAGATGAAAGAATGCTGCAGCTTTGATCTCCCTGAATTCCAAACCCCTTACCAACACCTTTTTCCCCCCCTTATAAAAAGGGCCCACTTATAATGGAACATAAGACAGTCTGTTAGGGTGCAAACCTGCTGTCTTCTCAGATCTCTGACCATCTGAATAAAGCGCCCATAAAATTCAATCCCTGTTTCTGCCTAGTGGGTCTAGTAGATGACAGGCAGTTATGAACACTGGCTTTTCCGGTTTCAACTCTATGCTATGGGGCTAAGTGATTTTTAAGTAAGTGGACAGCCCCTGATGTCAAATAGACTACCTTGGTTCCAATACTGGCTTGGCCATTTAAAAGTTCTGTGACTTTGCACATTACTTAATCTCCCTTTCCTTATTTCTAAAATGGAGATAACATAATGCCTACCATGTGGAGTTCTTGTGGGGATTTAAAGAGGTTACATATATAAAGTGCTAAAAAAACAAAACAAAACAAAAAAACAAACACAAAAACCTGGTATATCCTAAATGCTACACAAATATTAGTTGTTACCTTACTTTACCTTTTACAATAACACTCTGAAATAGTTATCTTTAAAATTGGGAAACCGAATGTTATGAGCTGGAAATGTTTATCACTACAAATAGCATAAAAGGTGACTAACAAGGCCTTAAAATCTGCCCTCCACTCCACCCCCAGCCCTCTGTCTCTCATAACAAGTTGTCCAGAGATAAGCTGGCTGCTGGCTCATGGTTCATGATTCAGTGATGCCAGGGTCAGTTTTTTGGAAATTATTTTGATCTTTTCTTATGGTCACAAGATAATTGCCTCAGTTCTAGACATCACGTCTGTTCAGAAAGAATGGGGATAGTCAAGGAAGCAGGCAGGGGCCATTGGCTTCGTCAGCTCTTTTCTCAGAAAAGCAAAACAATCCCAGAAACTCTCTTCTTAAGATTTACTTATGATCCATTGGCCAGAACTGGCACTTGGTCACTCCTGACTGGAAAGAAAGCACAGAAAGGGGGCCTTTTAGCTTTTGTAGACTCTACAGAAGGCATGAAGGGAGAAGCGGGTTGGGAATGTGAATGAAAAAGGGGTTCTATAATAAAACTTACAAGTCCAGTGACAGAATGTAACCTGACAGTATGATGTGATCATAAATTCCTTGTTAGGTAGGTCATGGCGGGTAGTCACATCTCAGGCATATAACTTCTTCATAAAAAAAAAAAAAAAAGGTCTATTTTTGCCTTAAGCAAATCTTGTCCATTGTCCTCTTGTGAACTAGGTTAACATACCTTTGAAATGCCAGAGTAATCCTCTTTTCCAGACTCTCAAGGGAGCATGCACGTATTCTTGTTAACTCTCCTGTAATCCAATCCTTCCCTTGTTGGCTCCCACCTTTTACGTAATTTTCCTTATTGTCAAAGCCATGAAAGAAGCTGCAAATTGTTCTTCCCTGGAGCATTTTAGATCTTGCTTCCTGGCAAATGTCATCAGTTTGGCTCAAAAGTTTTATAAACATTCTTACAGATTTGGACATTTCTTAGGATGACAGGGATGACTAGTGAATCAGCAATCTGTATCTACCACATTTTAGGGAGGGTAAATCACTTGATGAGGTCATGTGGCTACCAAGTGGTGGTGCCAGCATACAAAGGCAGACGGCCTGCCTTTGGTGTTTTGAAGACTGTCACGTAAGAAGTGTCCAGACCTGTAAGAATGTTTTTGAGTTTATTTGAGCCAAACTGATGACAATGGCCAGGAAGCAAAATCTAAAGGGATTGAGAAAATGCTCTCGATATTGAACTCGAGTTGGAAGAGGCGAGTCCGGTCTCAAAATGGAGGGCCATGATCCAAAGGAACCAGAGCAGTTGAGAAAACTGTTTATTGGTGGTTTGAGCTTTGAAACTACAGATGATAGTTTAAGAGAACATTTTGAGAAATGGGGCACACTCACAGATTGTGTGGTGATGAGAGACCCCCAAACAAAACGTTCTCGAGGCTTTGGTTTTGTGACTTACTCTTGTGTTGAAGAGGTGGATGCAGCAATGTGTGCTCGACCACATAAGGTTGATGGGCGTGTAGTGGAACCAAAGAGAGCTGTTTCTAGAGAGGATTCTGTAAAGCCTGGTGCCCATCTAACAGTGAAGAAAATTTTCGTTGGTGGTATTAAAGAAGATACAGAAGAATATAATTTGAGAGACTACTTTGAAAAGTATGGCAAGATTGAAACCATAGAAGTTATGGAAGATAGGCAGAGTGGGAAAAAAAGAGGATTTGCTTTTGTAACTTTTGATGATCATGATACAGTTGATAAAATTGTTGTTCAGAAATACCACACTATTAATGGGCATAATTGTGAAGTGAAAAAGGCCCTTTCTAAACAAGAAATGCAGTCTGCTGGATCGCAAAGAGGCCGTGGAGGTGGATCTGGCAACTTTATGGGTCGTGGAGGAAACTTTGGAGGTGGTGGCGGTAACTTTGGCCGTGGTGGAAACTTCGGTGGAAAAGGAGGCTATGGTGGAGGTGGTAGCAGGGGTAGTTACGGAGGAGGTGATGGTGGATATAATGGATTTGGAGGTGATGGTGGCAACTATGGCGGTGGTCCTGGTTACAGTAGTAGAGGAGGCTATGGTGGTGGTGGACCAGGATATGGAAACCAAGGTGGTGGATATGGTGGTGGTGGTGGAGGATATGATGGTTACAATGAAGGAAATTTTGGTGGTAACTACGGTGGTGGTGGTGGGAACTATAATGATTTTGGAAATTACAGTGGACAACAGCAGTCAAATTATGGACCCATGAAGGGGGGTGGCAGTTTTGGTGGAAGAAGCTCGGGCAGCCCCTATGGTGGTGGTTATGGATCTGGTGGTGGAAGTGGTGGATATGGTAGCAGAAGGTTCTAAAAACTCAGAAGAAAAGGGCTACAGTTCTTAGCAGGAGAGAGAGTGAGGAGTTGTCAGGAAAGCTGCAGGTTACTTTGAGACAGTCGTCCCAAATGCATTAGAGGAACTGTAAAAATCTGCCACAGAAGGAACGATGATCCATAGTCAGAAAAGTTACTGCAGCTTAAACAGGAAACCCTTCTTGTTCAGGACTGCCATAGCCACAGTTTGCAAAAAGTGCAGCTATTGATTAATGCAATGTAGTGTCAATTAGATGTACATTCCTGAGGTCTTTTATCTGTTGAAGCTTTGTCTCTTTTTCTTTTTCTTTTCATTACATCAGGTATATTGCCCTGTAAATTGTGGTAGTGGTACCAGGAATAAAAAATTAAGGAATTTTTAACTTTTCAAAAAAAAAAAAAAAAAAAAAAGAAAGAAAGAAAATGCTCTCAAAAGCATCAGTTTTGCACCTTATTTTACCCAGTAGAATCAAAGGAGAAGGTTTAAGGGGGTGACATGAATTCACTGGTGATACATTCAAGAGGTGGGAGAAAAAACAAAACCTAGAAATCTCTGGAACTGGATAAAGTAAAACAAATAGACACGTACTCAAGTTATATCGATGGGTATGGGCTGGTTAACAGCATGTAACAATGAGGGGTTCTGTGGTCTCCTGCTTGGGTGGGAGTAGTGCCCTTCAGGGGTCTGAAGAAAGGAAGTACCCTGACATTCCAAAGCTATGAGACCCTAGATGCAAAAAGACAGAAGACCGGCTTGGCTAAGGTAAAGATTGGTACTAGCCTAGCACATGACTATCCACCATGGCTCACTTTTAGTTAGGAAGCATTAATTTCAGGCCATCCTAAGCGATTACTGTAGGTCTCTGAGTTTGTAAGGCCTGCCACACAGGCCCCCCTGAGTTTGTCAGTTTAAGTATGTGGTCCCTTTTCTATCCACAACACCGTGTTATATTATTACAGTGCTAAATAGTCTCCATTTGCCCCTCCAGCCCCACCCCTGCAGGCTCCCTTCTGAACTTAGGCTGAGAAATCTGAAATGTGTTCATAGAAAACATGAATTGGTTAAGTAATCATAGCCAGTATGTCCACACATGAGTTACTGACAATGTTAGATTCACACATAATAATATTGAAAAAAGCGAAGCTTTTGATTAAGGCAAGTACCCCCCACAACCCTCCCCGACCCCACACACCAAAAGCAGGAATGATCATTGTAGAAGTGGTGAGAGCAGGCAATGTGCTCCATGGTAAAAGTTATGAACACAAAGCCTGTAGGCCAAACTCCAAGGAAAATTGTCTTGCTTGACCTGCAAGATGTGTTTTAAAATGGGCTTAGTTGGAATTTTTATTCTGGTTCTGCGGTAGGCAGTTAGATAGACAAGAACAGAGCAAGAACAATAGGCTGGGTACAGGGCAGAAAGCCCCGCATGTCTAGTAATGGGCAAAACTGGGGAAATAAAGATCTTGACCCCAGGATAGCCTTTTCTCCCCTAGCTTATTACTAGTCAGGCAGTCTAGGCCTTTTGATCATTCATGTCACTGGTCATGTGGTTTGGACCATCCAGCAACCTTTCCTCCCTTGGCATGTTGCTAGTCATGCAGTAGAACCCTTTGGAGGAGGAAGAAGGGACAGGAAAATGACTTCATGCAACTCCCATGCAGGCCCTTGAACAACCATTCCCTTAAGCATTAACCCCTAGGAATAACATGTAGGCCTTAGTTGTGTTTCAACTCCAGGCCCAGAAAAGCAACAAAACCAGACAAGCCCTGCCATGGCTGGCATTAGGACCAGCTTCACTAACTAATGACCCTTAACCCTGGTGCTGGCCAATTAGTGGAGACCATGATCCTGAAAGGACACACCTGGAAAGCTGATGAATGTTCTATTAATATCTTCCCCTGGAACCTCCCTATAATTCCCACCCTTAAAAGCCCATAGGACAGAGGGCCTGGCACTCTCCCTCTTGGGAGCATGCTCAGCCCAGAGCCTTTCCCATCCCCCACCTCTTATTCCCAGGCACCTTACCTCTACCTTTCTCTCTCCTAAGCTCCTAGGGCCCTTCTTTTGCCCCTGTAACTTGTCTCCTGAGGCCATTTCTTCCACAGCTCACTTCTACCTCTGTGACTTTCTAAATACAAAATATACTCCCTCTTACAGTTTGTCTTGGCTCTGGATACTTTCTTAGCCAGAACTCAAGTACAGAGGTTGCTGAACCGTGGTCTAGTCTGACTTCATCTGTCTGACACCTGGGGCTATCCCTCCACCAACAGTTCCCCTAGAAAAATTTGGTAACGCTGAGCCTAGAATCCTGCCTTGTGGCAAAATAAGGCTTCCCACTCTTCGTTCTCATGGATTCATATTTGCAAGGCCTGCTGTTTGGGATTTTGGGGCCATCCTTAAAGATACATTAAATAAAATGTCAAAGAATGATTATGACTTTAAATATAATTTTTAAATAGAGGAAATAATTGGAAATGAACAGACTATACCTATGTTATTTAAAAAAAAAAAAAAAAAGGAGGTTAAACTTAATCAAGTAAGTTTACAAGCTTGGTAAAATAATTTAAATCAATATCTGACGGTCCTGGCCAAGTAACCCAGTTGGTTAAAGCACCATCCTGATATACCAAGATTGAGAGTTTGACTCCCAGTCAGGACACATACAAGGACCAACCAATAAATACATAAATGAAGGGAACAACAAATTAATGTTTCTCTCTCCCTTCTTCTCCCTCTTAAAAAAAGTCAACAAAAATAAATAAGTAAACTTATAAAATAAATAAATAAAGGCCTAAATATCTGGAGGGAAAAGATATCACTACATATTCACTGGGCACTTATCACACTCCCCACCATACCCAATCCAATCCCTGCTCTGTTTTTCCATAGTACTTATCACTATTTAACATGCTACATGGTTTAGTTTATTTATAGATGTTATATATAATTATTCATTATAGCTTAACAAACATTGTTATATTTTTAAACACGATTGCTCATGATAACTTATTTTTTGCCTCTATTCTATTGGAATATAAATTTTTCCATCTTTTTTATTTACATTTGTATAACTTTTGTTTATTTATATCATTTAGCCCATGGTAAAGTTAGTTTCACTACATGTTGTTTCACTTAAAGCCCCAGTTTCCAAGAACCTATCAACAACATTAAGTGAAGATGAACCGTATTTGGCTTTTTCAGACTCTCAGGCAATAGAGAAGAAAGCTGGAAAAAACTATTTAGTAAGTAGTTAACAGCATGTGCACATGATCTGCACTAGCCAATTAGCATAGTCCATCTTCCCAGTCACAGAATGTGTATAGATAGATGGGTAATCTTACATGGCTCCTTACATGGAAAGTTAGAAATACCACAGCTATCTTGTTCCACTTGAGTGCCTTGTTACTGACATGCCTAAGTCAACTATACTTCATGGATGGGCCAGTAACATGAAGCAATGAAATTCCATCTCCAATGTGGTTAGACTATTTTTTAAGTAACCCCCAATGAACTGTGCCTTCAGTAACTATAGCTTTTATAATAAGTCTCTCTCTTTAAACATGGGCTGGCCCTCTGACTTTAACCAATCAACTATGATGAAAATGACATTGTGCAAGGTTTGGACTTAGGCCTTAAGATTTCAACTGCTATATAAGAAAACCAACTACCCTGAGATTACTGCACTGTGAGAAAAACCAACAGAGTCACATATGTCCATGTCTTCTTTGTTTCTTGTTTATTCCTATTCCCTCCCTTTTTTCAGCCCACCTCCTCCTCTACCTGCCATGTCCGAATTAGATACAGCTTCTCTGACATTGACCGGTGATTGGATCGGTTCTCTTTTGTCCTGTGGGAGGAATATTTCCCCTTGTTTTTCCCCTAGGCTGCCTGGGAATGGAGGAAGGGAAGAGGAAAAATCCCAGATAGGTTTGAGGCCCTAGGCTGCTTCTCTCCAGTAGAGCCCAGGAGGGGCAAAGAGCAGGAACTCGAACTAGGTTTGAGGTTCTGAGATGGGCAGGGGGATATTGGAGGCAAGACCTCAAACTAGAAATGGCTGTGGTGGCCTACGCAAGTGGGCCCAAGAGATGTTCACTGCAGTCCCCTGACCCAGCTAAGCATGGGGATAGGAGATGATTCCTCTGACTGCAACCGAAGCACACATGGGTTTCCTGTGCTCCCGAGAAGGCACCCAGTGAACTGAGAGAGCCCTAGGTCTAAGGAGGGATGACTTCACTGGTACCGCTTGGATGAACAACTGAAGACAAAATGAGGATAAGAACTTCCTAGGCGATGCCAGCAAATAGGAACCAGGCATTTCACATGCCCCTCCCTGACACCCTCTGCTGTGCTTTAGTGCTAGATCCCAGAACTTTGATGTAATGCTGGGGAAGTGGGGAGTCCCTGATTGGCTAAGATTAAATGGCTACCACTCAAATCAGAATGGGGACTAATAGCAGAAATTAAGTTCATTTATAGAAAACTAAGTGCTCATATTTTGCATACCTGAGTTCGTGCATGAAACATATTCTCTGCCTGAATATTGGTAAAATTGTTTGCAGGTGTATCAGGAGTATCTGGAGCTGCCCACTGCAGGTGCTGTTACCCAGGTTACATGGTGCCAGATCAAGAAGGAAACTGAGGCCAGCAAAGTGTCACCCACTGGTGGTCAAGCAGTTCCACAATTCCAGGATGAAGTTCCCACTGCTCCACCAGGGCCTGACTTGCCAGCGTAAGCCATGCTTCCCCATTAAGGGGTTCACCTTTCAGATGCAGGGCCCTCCCCAACCTCCGGTCTGCCCAAATAAATTCTGCCTGGGGAATGTGTAAAGCCCAGATTTGCAAGATGGGTAGGCAACAGAGATTTAGCCAATGTAGAAAGAGCAGAAGAAAGTTCCAGGCAAAGGGAAGAGCATGTGTCCTCTTGTTTCCAGGGAACTATATGGTTCATTTTGAATAAACTCCCATCCAAAAGAACTTAGTTTATTTATATGTTTTTAATGCCATTAAAGGGACAACTCTCAAAAGCTCCCGAAACTCAGTGGTGTTTGGACACTAAGATGTACTCATTTCCCTTACCCAGTCTTGCGTAACATTGGTGACCATTTTGAACTGAACTGTTTTAGCAGAAACCTATGGAGTGTCTGCCCATTCTTCTGTGAACCCATTCACAGAGAATTGCTCACTCATGAGAGTGGCCTCCTGGCAACCTTGTTTGCAATAGATAATCCTTGGCAGTTATAAATGAGATCAAGGAGATAACTGGCTGTGTTTGACCCAATCAGATGCTCCCCTAGAAATTAAATTTGGCAGCTAAGCAACAGCTGTTTATTCTCAGGGTGCAGCTGGAAATGAAGGACACATCACCCTAGATGCTGAGAGGCTTTTCTTCCACTGAACAGTGAAGTGAAGGAAGAGAAGAAAGAAGCAGATGGGTAGGGAGATCTAGCATCAAGGAACCCTCTGGCTCCAGGGAGAAAGAGAGAGGAATCTGAATGGGCACCATAGCCCCCCAAGGCAGTGCCACAGGAGGTGCAGCTGCACTCCTGCCCTGGACTTCTAAGGCTAACCCTGTATATCTTTACATACATGCCCCTCACTGTCCTCTGTCCTTTCTGAAGCTAGTTCAAGTGCATCCATTACTTGGAAGTAAAAGTTCAAAGATAAGGTAATGAGCCCTGGTGTGGCTTAGTGGACTGAGCACTGGCCTGTGAATGGAAGGGGGTCACTGGTCAAATGCCTGGCCAGGGCACATGCCTGGGCTGTGGTGGGTCAAGTCACTAACTGGGGGTGTGCAAGAGGCAACCAATTTATGTTTCTCTCACATATCACTATTTTTCTCCCTTCCTTTCCTTCTCTCTAAAAAGAAATATAATCTGTTTAATAACCATTAAAAGATAAGATAAGGACTGGTTGTGTGCCTTTGTTTTCTGGTGAATCAGTCAGTAGCTGGATGCTCAAGCAGCAAGGTTGTAAGATCTGAAGTTTAGATTATTTCCAGCTCAAACATGCATGCTGTGACTCAGCAGTTTTCTCCTCAGAGTCCCTGCAAAGCCCTGGTAAAACGCAGCCTACTGCTGCCTTCTCCTTGTTCCCTAGGAGGTCAGGCCCGCCGCTGTGACAGCGGCGCTCTATCTTGCTGGAGCATGATAGCAGAGTAAGTCGGCCAACTCAAGGGGCTGCAGCCATGAATGAGATAGTCGGGTCTCTCTACCTGCCTAGAGCTTCTGGCTACTGGGTGGTACAGGCAATTCAACCTGCAATTATAATTCCATTTAAGTGTTGTTTAGTCATGGGGAGTACAGCATAGCAGAGACATGTGACAGGGGTGCCTAATACAGTCAGGGAAGGTGGGAGAAGAAGAGTGATTTACCAAGAAGGAACAAAATCCTAAGACAATCAGTCACTGATTACGTAGGACTTACTACTATGTGCCGGACATCATTCTGTGCACTTACATGTATGAGCTCATTTAATCCTCACAAGCCTATATGGTAAATACTATTATTAGCCCCATTTTACAGATGATTCAAGTACATCATAGAGAGATTAATAAGCATGCCTAAGAACACAGTATTAGCCCTGGCTAGTATGGCTCAGTGAATTGAACGCCAACCAAAGGGTCACTGGTTCAATTCCCAGTCAGGACGTATGCTTGGGCTGCAAGCCAAGTCCCCAGTTGGGGGTGCGTGAGAAGCAACCATATGTTTGTTTCTCTCCCTCTCTTTCTCCCTCCACTTCCTCTCTCTAAAAATAAATAAATAAAATCATTTTTTAAAAGGCAAGACAACATTAGTAGTGGTAGAGCTGAGATTCAAACACAGGCAGTTTGAATAATGAATGTCCAGTGATTGATTGAATAGCCACACTGGACAAATACAGCAATGATAATGCACCAACACCATCCATGCTGGTCATTTTTATTTCTAAACTGTAACTATCTCTAAGCTTTGAAATGTGCATCTAGTTTGATCCAACTGTATATGCAAGGTCAATATAAAGATGAAAAAGAGAGCATTTTGAGGCAATTCTGCCAGGCTATCACACTCCAGATAATAATGAATAGCCACCACATTATCAGCAGTGACCTCTACACATCAGGGAGCAAGATCATTTGAAGGTTGCGCCAGCTGCCAACTAAAATGACCCCCATTAAAGGGAACGCCAGAGGAGCGGTTGCTGGGCAACAGGAGAAGCTTGTTGACATGAAGTGCTCCTGTCCAGGGAAATCCTTCCGTGCACATTTTTATTACCACATTTTTCAGATTGGTTTTGTGGCTTCACTAGAAAATGATTATTTGGTTATTTCATTTAACAAAATATGTCACAGCAATTACTTGTGAAGCCAATAGAGGTGACTCATCTCCCTGTACAAAAATTTAATAACGGAGTTTAGGTGGTATTTAGCTGCTTTATATTTTGTACTGAAAAGAGATTTAAAAAAAATTTTTAAGTGACATGCTTTTGTATGTTTTCCAAAAACACTTATAATTAATTAACAAAGTAAGATGCTTCACTTTAGAAATTTTTCAGTTGTTTCTATTCTTTCCTCTAGCCTTAATTCTCCCCTCCTCTTTTTTTTAAAGGTTTTATTTATTATTTCCAGAGAGAGGGGAGGAGTGACAGGCAGAGAGGGAGAAAGACATCAATGTATGGTTGCCTTTCACCTGCCTCCAGCTAAGGACCTGGCTGGAGACCTGGCTTCCAACCTGGTTATGTGCCCTGGCTGGGAATTGAACCAGCAACTTTTGGGTTCGCAGGCCGGTGCCTTATCCACTGTGCTACCAGCCAGGGCCTCCCCTCCTCTTTTTTAAGCTCACATCTAGTATACAGTCTCAGTGATTCTGTTCATTTTACTTCTGGAAACTTCGTAATATTTAAATAAGAGATAATGGTTTGATTTGTGCATATGAACTTACAGAGAGATGATGGGTCTATTTCAATCTAATCTCTCATCTCCCTTGATAGTAACTGAGTGATAGTCATTAGAGCTGCTCACAAATATCTCAATTCTCCAGATTCTGGCATATGGTAGGACTGTATCTCCCAACCCTTTGAAGCTAGGCATGATCATGTGACTTGCTTTGGCACATAAAATATAAGGAGAGTGATGTGGATATATTAAGAGAATGTAAGGTAATAATGATGATGATAGAAAAATAACATGTTAAAGAAAACGTGAAGAAATTGGAACACATATATTGCTGAAAGAAATGTAAAACTATGTAGTTGCTGTGGAATTTGTTTCTCAATAAATTGAACATAGAATTACCATATGACCCAGCAATCTTCTACCCAAAAGAATGAAAAATGGGTGTTTAAACAATACTTATACATGAATGTTTGTAGCAGCTCTACTCACAATTGCCAAAGGTGGAAACGACCCAAATATCCGTCAATTGATGAATGGATAAGCAAAACGTTATATACACACTTCATGGGATATTATTCAGCCATAAATAGAAATAAAGTCCTGATACATGCTACAACATAAATCAAACTTGAAAACGTTAGGCTGAGTGAAAAAGATACATATTGTATGATTTCATTTAAATGAAATATGCAGAAGAGGCAAATAAAGAAAGCTGATAAATGACTGCGGGGGCTGGAAGCAAGGCAGGGGAAAGTGTAGGAAATGAAGAGTGCCTGATTAATGGGGACAAGATTTCCATTTGGGTGACAGACAAGTTCCGGAATTAGATAGTAGTGATGGGATAGTTTCACAACATTGTGAATATACTTAATACCACTGATTTGTACACTTTGGTGGACATATTTTATATATATATATATATATATATATAATTACTATTTTATAATATATATATAAAATACTTCTCCAGGTGATCATGAGTTTGAGTTTAAATGGAACATTTATCTACCTGAATAATTACAGCATGACAGAGAAGGAAATTTTTAGTATGTTGTCATGTGTTGTCGTGACATAACCTAGCTCATCCTGACTGATAAGAATTCTATTGTATTTGGCTCACCTGATCTTTTCTTTTTTTTTTTTTTTTTCTTTTAATTTTATTGTTGTTGTATTACATCCATCCCTTTTTTGCTCCCCTCTGTCCCCACTGATCTTTTCTTAAGACTTCTTTGTGACAGACACTGCAGAGATGAAAAACCTCAAGCAACTTACAGACTGGCAAGAAAGATAACCAAAAGATGTTCTTCAGAGTGATGGCACCGTAGTAGAGGTAGATTACGAGTGACAGGGGAAGCACAAAGGTTGGGATGGCTAATTCCACCCTGGGAGTTCAGAGGTGGCTATCCAGGAAGCTAACGCTTGAAGATGTATAGAAATTTGCCAGCTAAAGCAAAGGAGAGGTTCATTCCACACTGATGGAAAGCTTGCCCTCTGTGCAGTGACTATGTGCATGAAACAGCTGGGCATGTGGCAGGAAGTGGAAATCATTAGATAATGAGCGACAGGGTGATGAGTGCTGAAGATGGGACTAGAGAAGACAGCAAGTGTCTGGAGATCGAACATAACCTCCTTTTTTTTTTTTTAAAAAAGATTTTATTTCATTATTTTTAGAAAGAGGGGAAGGGAGAGAGGCAGAGAGGGAGAGAGACATCAATGTATGGTTGCGTTTCACCTACCTCCAGCCACAGACCTGACTGGAGACCTGGTTTGCAACCTGGTTATGTGCCCTGGCTGGGGAATCGAACCTGCGACCTTTGGGTTCGCAGGCCGGCGCCTTATCCACTGTGCCACCAGCCAGGGCTTTGAACATAATCTTGTAGCCAGTCCTTTCTATCCTTTCTGTTTGTGTCATATATGGAAAAGGAAAACATGTGTGGCATACTGGGGTAAAAGGCTGAAGCTTCTTGTGACTGGCAACATGCCTGACCCATCCTTGGCCACTCTTGACATATCTTAATCTATTACAATATACAATTAGGGCACACATTTTGGGTAACAGAGTATCACTGAAATTTTTAAGCTGGGAAATAATAGGATAAGATTTGCATTCCAAAATAGGGTTTGGAAGATTAATTGGTACGAAGAATAAAACTGAACTCAGGAAGATCTGTGTGGAGACAGTAGCAAAAATTCAGAAACAGAAAGAGCTTAAAACAGAAGAGTGGGCATGGAAAAAAAGAGAGTGGACAGATTCAAGATATAATTGCAAAGTAGAATTAACAAGCCTTATTGTTTGATGTGGAAGATGAAAGCAGAGCGCGTGTAAAGCGGCTCCCAGCCTGAGGGATGGTAGTGAGGCCACTAGGATAGGAAAGAGAGGAACAGAGGACTATGAAGACAGCAGTTTGTTCAGTTAGGGGCCTGCTGAGCTGATGCACCAGTGGAGGTATCTGAAAGGCAATTAAATACCAGGGTCATTAAATATCAGCTACCAGAGAGGACTGCAGTAGAGTTAAAAATATAAGGGTCATGGACAGGTACCAGTGATAGTTAAAGCACAAGGAATGGATGAGCTAGTTGAGGGAGAACGTAAGTGAGAAATAAAAAGGGCTAAGGGCATTTAAAGGGAACAGAGAGTAAGAAAAGCCTGTGGGAATGACGCTGGCATTTCTTTGATGCATAATAAGATCTTCTCAATTGACTGCACACTGAGATATTTTGAAAAGAATGATATTCTATAATCTCTCTAAATCTGTCTAAATTATCTGTAAAGGCACCTCTGGAAATTCCAGGAGATTGGTCCCCTAATATAGGCTAAGTCAGCTTTTTGTAAAAAATGGTATTTTAAAAATTATAGAATTTAATTAAAACCATTTTTTCCCTCCTCACCCAAGGGCATGCTCATTGATTTTAGAGAAAGGCAAAAGGAGGGAGAAAGAGAAGGAATGAGGTGAAACATCAATTGGTTGCCTTTTGAAGGCACCCTGACTGGGACTGAACCCACAACCTAGGCATGTGCCCTGCCTGGGAATTGAACTGGTGACCTTTCGCTTTGTAGGACAATACTCAACCAACTAAGCCATACTGGCCAGGGCTATATAATTTAATTTTAACAAAATCCTAGTATGGCTCTCTCTAACATATTACTACAGAATATTGTGATTATCTACTTATATGTCTATCCCTTCTCAGTACACTGCAAAATCATTAAGGGTCCTCAGCCTTAGTGTTTAGCCTAGTATCTGCACATAGTACACAGATAATCTACATATTTGTGAGATGATATGAATTTCAGTGCTAGAGTTCTATAGATAGAGAGTATGATATTAACACACTTGGAATGCAGAACCAGTAGTCTTTCCAGGGTTTTGCAATGGTAATGTTGAATGGGCAAGAGACACCATAGTTCTAAATGTAAAGTGGTACCCCTTATAAGTCAATATGGATGATGTATAATATAGTCATGCAATATAATGCCGTATAGTAAAGAGAATCACTCAACTACAACTACGCACAGGAACAAGGGTGGATCTCAGAAATATGATAGAATAAAAGAAGCTACATAAAAAAAGAATGCATACTATATAATTCCAATCATATGAAGTTTAAAAAGAAAATTAACGTATAGGTTTAGGAGTCTGGGTAGTAGTTACTTTTGGAAGGAGGTGAAGATAGGGAGAAAGAACAATGAGTAGGGACTTATGTAGAACTGGTTATGTTGTTTCTTGATCTGAGTGCTGTTTACATGAGTGTCTAAATTTTGATCTGCCCTGGCTGGTGGCACAGTAGATAAGGCGCTGGCCTGTGAACCCAAAGGTCGCTGGTTCAATTCCCCAGCCAGGACACATAACCAGGTTGCAAGCCAGGTCTCCAGCTAGGTCTGTAGCTGGAGGCAGGTGAAAGGCAACCATACATTGATGTTTATCTCCCATTCTTCCTCTCTCCTTACCCTTTGCTCTAAAAATAATGAATAAAGTCTTTAAAAAAAATAAAGTTGCCAGAGAAAACAAGTGAACAGATAAGAACATCACTGACATCTACTCGGAGACAAATACAAGCCAGAAGAAAATGGAACAAGGTCTTTAAAGGGTTGAATGAAAAACTATCAACCTACAATTGTATAATTGTATATTCAATAAAAATATTCCTCAAACACATATTTCATAAAGACATATTTCAAACAAAGACTGAGAAAATTAGTTGCCAGCAGATCTACCCTACAAGAAATATTTTCAAAAATTCCTCAGGCTAAAGGAAAATGATTATTATATAGGTATTCAGATCTGCATGAAGGAACAAAGAGTGCCAGAAACAGTTAATATTCTTAAGTACATAAAAAATGTTTTTCTTAAAAAAAAAAAAGAAAGAAAGAAATGTTTTCCCTTGTCTTTTAATCTCTTTAAAAGATGATTGGTCCTGGCTGGTGAGACAATGGATAAGGCACTGGCCTGTAAACCCAAAGGTTGCTGGTTCTATTCCCAGCCAGGGCACATAACCAGGTTGCAAGCCAGGTCTCCAGCCAGGTCCTTAGCTGGAGGCAGGTGAAAGGCAACCATACATTGAAGTCTCTCTCCCTCTCTGCCTCTCTCCTTCCCCTCTCTCTAAAAAATATAAATAAAATCTTTAAAAAAAAGAAAGAAAAGAAAACAAGTGCCAGACAAACCCAAGTTGTCCAGGCAAATAAAATCAAATCATTGTCATGTCTGATATTATAATCTTCTATGTAAGTTTTTAAATTAAAGTTATTTCTATATGCTTGTGTTGTCTGATTTGATATTCTAGTCACGGCACAAAACTTTCCCAAGTCAAAAAACACAAATGTTTAAGAAACACACTTTACCTTGTAATGTTGAAAGAAACCAAGCAAACTGTACGTAAGATTTTTGAAACCTTTTTTCTTAAAACTCACAGTAACCTAAATAAGTTTAATGACATTGGTCCTGTTATTTCTTGCCATTTGTATGATATAGCAAGAGTATTTACAATAATGAAGTGATTGATACATATTTGTTGTCAAAGAATAATTTGGACACAATTGTAAACACTTGGTTTACGAACGAACTCTGTACCTTGCCATCTCTTAGCCTATCTGGCATTTTTTGAATTAATAAAATATGTATCCTTGGGATCAAACTCCATAGTTCCAGAATATGCTCAGGACAGGGTCAAGTCAGACTGGAAATAAGACAACATTAAATAAAAGAACCTTCTGCTGTCTAATGCCCCTACCAAGGCTTCCATTTGTAAAGAGTAGAAACCGAAAATCCCTACTGGATCCTTTCTATGCTAGCAGCCTGTTGCTGAACTTTACTATCTTAATTTTTTTTAAATGGGGACAAAAATCATAGGAGTGATTTGTAGGTTAATGACATTATATCAAAGTACTTTATCACTTACAAAACAAACTTTATAATGATAGCTAATCAATTTTATACTACAATTCTAGGAAGAGTAGCGGAAGTTACTCACTTGCCCACAACCCTGTAGTTATAATTACATTCCATGTATAAATCAATTGAAACTCCAAGAGGTTGGTTGATTTGATTTGATGAGGTTAAATAGTTGGAAAGGGAAGGATCCTATTCAAATTTACTTCTAAATGAAGGCTTTTCTTTCTTTTCTGCTCAGAGCTAGCACCTTATCTCATGTCCTTAAAAATGGGGGATGAGATTAGGATGGGGTCGTGGTGGAGAAACCACTGAATAAAATAATCTGTCCCTGCAGCAAGCTAACATATCACCCTGATAAAATCTATGCTTGTATTTTAGGACAGATCACCTTAAAATCCCTGAGCTTCAGATATTGTTTTTATATATAAAATATAAGATGCAAAGTCAAAAATAGATGTTTTAGAAGCAAGAAGATGTATGCCATCCCAGCCAGATTCAGACTTAGACTTTTTCCCCCTAACATCTATTCTTTTCATACTGTAACACATACACACAAATCAAAAATGATATGGAACAGAATTTATATAAGGACTTAATTTGCTTTTGGGAAATAGTTGAGAAACAACAGAATATTAAATGGAGAAAAATTTTTTTTCATAGTAGTGAATGTGCCTTCTTTAGAAGACTTTAATAACCTTAATACAGCCATATTTTTAATGTGTATTAAAAAATCAAGCCTCCCAGTGAAAATGGCATTTCACCACACTAATCTTTAAATTTCATCACTAAAATAATACACAACAATTTACAACCCCTGGGAACATTCTGTACAATAGATGTTAGTCGCTGGAATGAATAATTGCTCAGAAAAGCAGCACTGCCTAAATTGTGGTATAATTTGATAGTCAACATTCTTGTTTTCCAGTAAGAGGATTCCATGAACAGAAACAATGGACTTCTTGAGCTTTCACCGACCAAGAGAACGTTTCTGAGCAGCTTCTGAGCAAAGATTTCTTAACAGTTTGACCACAGATCTGGGGTCTTCACTCCTCATAATGGCACTGCCAGACACAATCATGTTAGTTCCTACCTCTTCACATTTATAGACAATGTCAGGACCTACTCCACCATCAACCTCTATGTTTTTTGAATGAATTTCTGTCCTCCAAACTCAGGTTCCACTGTGATAACCATGACCATACCTATCTGATTAGCCCACAATGCCAAATACTCAACAATAATTCCTGGTTTGATGGCAAGGCCAATCTTCTCCCATCCGCCTGAACATCTCTAATCAAAGCACCTGGGTTCCCAGTAGCCTCAAGGTAAAAGGTATACTGATTATCTCCTGCTACAGCCATTAGTTTGACCCTCTGCTCAGCCTGGACACCATCTTGTGCATGTCAAAGAAGGGGTCCTGGCTTAGCTGCTTTTGGAGGCTTTCTACTACCGGGTGACCAAAGGTGATATTGGGAACAAAATGCCCGTCCATTACATCCAGGTGCAGATAATCCGCCCCAGAGTCCAGCACTCGCTGTTGAGGATGGATAGGCCAATGTTGCAGCCAGACACCATAGTCTTGGTTCCCAAGAACAAGTTACCTCATGAGTCCTGGGCAAGATGAGAGCATCACCCCCTGTTTCATTTCTAAATGTTATAAATGTAGATACTCATACACACAACTTGCAGGAAGAAGGAAATACTCCCCTTGGCAGAACTGGATTGGCCTTAAGACACTTGTTGTTCTAGGGTCGTAATGATTAAGAATGTGTGCTTGACCCTGGCTGGTGTGGCTCAGTTGGTTGGTGTGTTGTCCCATAACCAAAGGTTGCAGGTTAAATTCCTGGTCAGGGCACATACCTAGGTTGCTGGTTTGATCCCTAGTCTGGGCATGTATGAGAGGAAACCAATTGATATTTCATTTTGCATAAATGTTTCTCTCTCTTCCTACCTCTCTCTAAAAATAATGAAAAAAATGTTCTTGAGTGAGGATTACAAAAGAAAATAAGAACGTGGGCTTAAGTGTTAGAAAATCCAACTTAAATCTAGCTGTGCCAGTTATTAACTAGAGGACTTTGAGCAAGTTATGTAACTAGATAAAACCTCAATTTCCTTACCTGTAAAATGGGAGTAGTGTCTATTTATTAGCATGGATATGAAGATTAAAGAAATGATAATATATCATGTGTTAGCATATTACCCTTCTAGCAAGATTATGGACTTGACAAAAGACAATCATTATCATACTAATGTCAAACATGTTTCAACCATGTTCAGAAACCAGTTGATCAAGAAGATATGACAGGAACAAGGTAAAAGGGCACTAAAGTTCTTTATGGTCCAAAGCAGAATAAAAGAAATCGCCTAAAGTTGATAAATCACTAACTAAAGACCTAAGCGTGTATAAGGGTATAATGGCAACCACCAGAAAACCAAAGAACAGAAATTGTTTATAGTCACTGCCTCTAAGAAGTGGGATTGGGGAAGGAGAGAAAAAATTGCATTATTCATAGTTTACCCTTCGTACTGTTAAAATATTTATTATGTATTAAATAGTGTATAACACTTCAAAACCTAGTCCTATAATTTAAAAAAGAATATATTGAGCAAGCAGAAAGGTTAAAGAAGTGTACTTGGAGTTGTATAAGAGTGGAACTTCTTGAGTAATTTCTGTACTTACCACCACTGAAGGTCAAACTGCTGCTGCTTTAGGAGACCAGCATGGGTGCTACTGGCCAAGATGGAGGTGTAGACAAATGCAGTACTTGGAACCTCCCACAACCACATCACAATTTCAAACAAACTACAGCAATATCTCAAAGTCCTTTAGGAGCAATATCTCTCAGCCATGGAGGTTTTCCCTGAGGAGTCAGGGGTCTCAGCCCCATGCCAGGCACCCAACCCAAGTTTCTACTGCAGGGAAGACAAGTCCTCATAACTTCCGGCTATAAAAGCCCCTGGGGATTGTGGCCAAGTGAGACATGGTTTCTGGAGTTCCAGATGTTCCTCTTAAAGGGCCCACACAGAGAGAAAAGACAAGTGCCAGATGATTTCACTTATATGTAGAATCAATCAAACAAACAAACAAACAAGTAGAACAGAAACAGACTTATAGATACTGAGAAAAGTTTGAGGGTTGCCAGATGGGATGGAGGTTAGGGGAATAAGTGAGAAAGGTGAAGGGATTTAGAAGTACAAATCGTCAGTTACAGAACAGTTGAGGGCTTATAAAGTACAACAGAAGGAATATAGCCACTAATATTGTAATAACTATGTATGGATGGTGTCAGATGGTACTAGTACCATCTTACTGGGGTGATCACTTTGTAAGTTATATAAATATCTAATCATGGGCTATACACCTAAAACTAAAATAAAATTGCATCACAGCTATAATTTTTAAAATATATATTAAAAAAAATAAGACTAATGCTGGCTCTAATTTAGTTGTGGTAACCAAGAACTGTGTATGTGAGTACACCTATTTGTCTCTGATGTGAAGAATGTTTTATGGTTTAATACTGGAATTCTCTATTCACTGACACTTTGTCTTCATTCTTCCTCTTTGAGGTCTCTTATTATTAAAAATCACTATTTTCTCCTTTTTGTTTGACAGCATGAAAAGCTGGAAAATGGTCAACTTTTGGTACAGAAAAAGAGAAATGGAGCAGAAAGCAAGAGAGTGGAGGGCATACAGTAGAATGGTTCAGACAGACAGAAGATCCAAGAAGAGGCTAAAATTGGGCCTGTGTTATTTGAGGTACCTATTCACTCGGCAAACTGTCTATAAACTCTCTACCCTAGTGGGTCCTAGCTAACTAAGATCCCCAGCTTTAGACAACAGAAGTGAGGTAAATAGAGATCACAGCCATAAACACTGGAGCATGACTTCTCATAGGATATAAGGAAATATGTTGACTTCTATTAAGAGCACTATAAAAATTGCTTCTCTTCCTTGTTTCATAGCCTTTTACTCCAAGAAAGTTAAGGTGCCACAACATATGCATAAGCCTACACATCGTTTAGTAGCAAGCAGTCATAGAATGTTGCTATAGCAATGGCCTTAAGGTCCAAGTCGGAATGTAACATGAACAAAACCTATGCTCTAAGGAATCAGTAGTCCTGGTAATCAAGTCTTCTGGATGAGTAGAGTCATCTCGGCCATGACTTTCACTTCTGACATTCCCGGGTTCCAATCCTAGCTCTGCCTTAACCAATCAGAGCAACTTGGGCAAGTTGTTTTAACACCTCTTGAGCCTCAATTTTTTCATCTGTAAAGTATGGATAAGAGAATACACACCTCTTTTTCTTTTGCAGCAAAAAGCTTTATTGTTTCCATTTGGTCCAGTGCATAGAAAAGGGCTCCAGGAGGGTTAAAAGGATGGCTAGTGGTTTCAGGGAGAGGCTCAGTCAAAAGCCAGACAGCAGGAAAATGCAGAGGGGCCCCTCAAAGGCCTCCCTCTGGGCTCCAAAGGCTCCTAGCCATGATTGAAGGGGAGCCTTTTGGAGAGATATTCGCCCAGCCTGAGGATGTTAATCATATGGTTGCCCATTTCTTATGAGCTTCACCTCCTCATCCAGGAAGCGGTTCTCTGGGAAATCATAGAGAGGAGGGTCTGTGCAGGTAGAACACAGAGCATGCAGATCCAGAAGGAACTAACTCTGGTTTTCCTCCAGGGCCTCCACGTGTCCCGAGTTTTACCCCACTCATCTCGGGAAGGCTTCAGCACATCCTCGAAGAGAATACAAACATCCTGCTGGTTTTGCAGCTCTAAGAAATACTCAGAGCCCCTTCTCCTTGGCCAACTGTTGGAGGAAGTGGTCCATGTTCTACAGAGCTGCATCATCATGGTTGAAATAGAAGGCCCAGAGAGCAGTAGGTATAGGAGGCCAGTAGATGCAGGTTGGCCAGGTGGTTGATGGCAGCCACCTCAGTGGAATAATTCTGATGAATTCGGGACCTCGTGGTTATATGGCAATGAGTAGTTAAGGTCAAAAAACAGTGTTGGCTGGTCTTGGGAGGCTGAGGTAGTTCCCAAGTTGGTGACTGGAAAAGGGATTGGAGGTTAGAAGAGGAATACTTGGGTCTGTTCCATCCAAACCCTGTTAAAGCAAGACACAGGTCCCAGTGACCATAGAGGATACTGTCAACACACCTCTTTTTTCTAGAGTACTTACTAACTGGTGTTTTACATTATTCTTTTATTTCATTCTCACAGCAGCTCCATTCTATTATAAATGTGAAAATAGAGGTTCAGAGAGTGGCTAAGTCACTTTTCTGAAGTCATGTAGCTGGTAAGGCAGCCAGGATGGAAACCCAGGCAGTCTGACTCCAGAGGTCTGCTTTTTAATCCTTCTGCTAAATTACCTGAAAAACTCACCTGACAATGAAATGAAAGGATGCATTTAATAGTGCTTGGCATATTCTGAGCATTTAGTAAATGGTAATTATGAAAATTTGCACTGGGTAGAATCCAGATCCCAAGTTACAACAACTTCAGGCTTAAAGTGCATTTTAGGGCCAAGTTTCAAGTTCAGACACCCTTACTCCCAGAGAATGTGTTAACAGAAAGCAAGTTCCCACAGGAGGATACAGGTTCTGCAGGGTGCTAGAAATCATTTATATGGGAACCACCTTTGGCAATATAGGAACAGATGAGAGTAGGAAAGCAAGGAGTCGCTGAATAAAGTCTCTGCCCCACAGTGCTGCTTGGGGATCCAGCCCGATGACTTCCAGGCTGAGAAAATGGAGGTTAAGAGAGCTGAGCAGATGTGTCTAGACCTGTGTAACCACACAAAACCCAGTGTCCTGATTCCTAGCACAGCCTGTCAAAGTAGGAAAGAACAGGAAGCTAAAGACACAGCCCACTGGGCATGTTGGATATTCCCTCAACATCCCCACCCCCATTGCTGTGAGGGCTGCATCCAGCTCAATCTCCTTTGTTCTCCTCCCTGCTTCTGCTAAGAATTGTAAATAGACCAGTGTAGGCACACAAATAACATTAGTTGGATGCATTACATGAAAAATGGTATTGAGATAAATATATTAGGGAACAGAGTGGAAAATTGATAGATATTTTCTGGATGAGACAAAGGACATCAAAAAACTTCCCATTTCTGGAAAGGGCTTAATTTCTGTTTACAGCGTTCAAAGTTCACATTTTTTAGCTATGAGGGATAGTTGGATGGGAAAGTTTCAGAAGCTTGTAACATGCCATACCATCTGCGCTCTTACCTTCTTATTTTAGGCTCGAAACCCTCCACCTATCATTACCTTCCAGAGCTGACGAGACAGTATGGCCAGTGCTGGGGAGAATATCTTGCATGTCTCAGTTTATAAAGAGTGTGGTTTACGTTAACCTTGGATCTACCTTGATGGTTTATTAGCTGTCTATTGAATACTCTCAGAAGGGTTTTCCTTGTCATTAAAAAAAAAAAAAAAAAAGGCCCTGGCTGGTGGCTCAGTGGATAAGGCACCAGCCTGCGAACGAACCCAAAGGTCACTGGGTTTGTTTTTTTTTTAAAGTTATGGCAAGTACTATTGTACTTTCTCTAAGAGTTTGACTATTCTAGGTCTCTTATATAAGTGGAATTATGTAATATTTGTTTCTTTATGTTTAGCTTATTCTACTTAGAATGTTTTCAAGGTTTATCACATTGTAGCATGTGTCATAATTTCATTCATTTTTCTTAAGATTTAATTTATTATTTCCAGAAAGAGAGGAAGGGAGAGAGGCAGAGAGGGAGAGAAACAGACATCAATGTATGGTTGTCCTTCACCTGCCTCCAGCCACAGATCTGGCTGGAGACCTGGCGTGCAACCTGGTTATGTGCCCTGGCTGGGAATTGAACCAGCGACCTCTAGGTTTGCATGCCAGCGCCTTATTCACTGTGCTACCAGCCAGGGCCCAGAATTTCATTCTTTTTTTTAAGGATCAATAATATTTCATTGTATGTATTATACCACATTTTGTTTACCCACTCATCTGTTGGTAGACATTTGGATTGTTTCCATCTTGTGGCTATTTATACACCTATTGCACAACTGAGTCCCTGTTTTCTATTCTTCTAGGTATACTATATCCAGAAGTGGGACTGCTGGATCATATGGTCATTCTAAGAAACAAATACTGGCATTTTACTATTACAGTTGTTATATTTTTAGAGTCAGTCCTTATTATCTCAACAGTGTATTTTGCCTTGCCAATGTACCAACCTACATTTATGCTAATCCACCTCTCTTGATTCTTCCCTCTTTTATTTGCCAAGGTTATTTAGAATTACGATTTTATGTTCCACAGTACTAATTTCCCCCAAAACACAAACAGTAGACTTTACTTCTTGTAACAAACTGCCATTTTCCAATTTGTAAGTTGCATTAGCTGAAAAGGTAAGAAAATAAATTTTTTTGGCAGGGAGTAGTCTTTCAAATCAGTACCAAGATACCAATCTAGTAAGAATCAGATATGCACTAAGAAAAGAGTTCTTGATTTACAAATGTCTCATTGTTTTGTGTTGGTCTCAGCCTACAACAAATAATGTCATAGCTGGTTCCACCCTTATGGTTTTTATTACGATTGCAAGACACCCTTCAGTAATATGCACCAGGAAACTTTGAAAAAAATAAAGGTTAATTACTCATAGGGCCTGGAAATTTTATCTGAGACCATACAGTGAGGTCTCAGGTAAAAAGAAAGCACATATAGGCCCTGGCTGGTGGCATAGTGGATAGGCACCGGCCTGAGAACCCAAAGGTCGCTGGTTCGATTCCCCAGCCAGGGCACATAACCAGGTTGCAAACCAGGTCTCCAGCCAGGTCCATAGCTGGAGGCAGGTAAAAGGCCACCATACATTGATGTCTCTCTCCCTCTCTGACTCTCTCCCTTCCCCTCTGTGTGGAAATAATAAATAAAATCTTAAAGAAAGAAAGAAAGAAAGAAAGCACAGGTACATGTGCCTGGGGTTCTGCTTTCATTGGGGTCAAGAGCCAGGGGCCTAGGGTTTCTCTACTCACTATTGGTACATTTAAAATGTAACAGTAGGTTTTAAAGGACCCAGAAGGGGGTGGAGGAAATGGCCAAAGGATTTCAGCTATTGAAATCAACCAAGATCTCTAAAACAGAGATCCAGTTGGGGAGTGGCCTGACTCTATCTAGTTCCGTGGCTGGTCAAGTGTTCATTCCAGATAGCTGTCATTGGAGTGGCCATATTTTTGATGCAGATGCCTCAGCAATCAAAGTTCAAATCAGGCAGTTGCAATTCAAAAAAAAAAAAAAAAAAAAAAAACCACTGCCAAGGCTTCACATAGGTGTGTACCTGGGTACCTGGCATACAAACAGCAATGGAAGTCAGGAATGTAACTCCTGCAATACCTGAAAGTCTCCATCCACCACCACTGAGAAGGTGAGGATCGTTGACCTCCCCTTGTCAATGAGGTCACTAGAACCCATCACTTTTATCTTCCTTCTTGCTTCCTAGTACCAGAATGGGAATGCCACCCCACTGTCGTAATTGGACAGGAGAGTGAGAGCTGCCTGTCTCTCACTGGAGGACTGAATTCTTTCAGAAGCAGAAGAGTTTCTGTTGGAACACTGCATATTCCAACACATCTTTCACATCTAGTCAACAAATCCTGGCCATTCCATCTCTTGGCTCTCTCAAAATCAATCTTTCCTCCCTGCCTCCTCTGTCTTGCTTGAGTCAGAACATCATCCAGGGCACTGCAATGGGCTCTGAGCTGGTCTCCTTCAGTCAGGATGTTCCACCTCATCCTTCACACTATGGGAGAAAACTGCTTCTCATCAGCTCACTGTCATTGTTTTTAGAGCCTTGAAATAACAATGTTCAAAGAACTTAACCTTGCCACATGCCTGCTAGGTGGAACCCAAACAGAGCCATTTCTTACTTCTGCCTTCTATACTTTTCTTATCAGCTGGCTATGTTTTCATGGCTCTTGTTTATTTAGCCAAGATGCAAGAATGATATGACTAATACCATTTATATATCAAGGTCAGAAGTAGAGGGGAGGAAAGTTAAAGTGACATAAACTGCAAGACTAAAATCATCCCATCACCCTTTAGTCACCATAGTCTCCCTTTCTGATGATGTTGAAAGTGGTCAAGGTACTTCTTGCTCAAATCATCCCAAGTCTTTCTTCCTTATATTTCCTAGCCACCATATTCACTTTTCAAAGAGGGGGGATTCTTCAAACTTTCTGCACATCTAACTCTCAGAATGTAGTTGTGAAACCGCACTTGATTTCTACATATTTGGAGAAGCTTCTTGGTTCTTTCTTCATAATCATGATCACCCTCACCACCTCTCCCTATAATTTCCCCACTAAAACACCATACCATTGCTAACAAATAATCAGTAGCATATATTTTTGTAAGCAACCTTATATTCTTTTTAAGACAGGAAGGACAAGGGGAAGAGAGTATGATATGACATGACCAATTCTCAGACAACATAGATATACAACAACGATAAAAAGGGAAATAATGGGGAGAGCAAAAGCAAAAGAATAATAATGGTTTCAGTAAAAGAAAAATTATTTTTAAGATAGGCAAATGTATATGTCAATCAAATTAGAATTCAGGTGACCATTTGTCTCAGTTTGCCTAGGATGGTCCCAGTTTATGCTAACTCTGAATAATTTTTAAAAGAGTTCCCCCTTTCACTCTTAAAAAAAAGGTTCAAGTTTGGAGGATAAATTTTATGTTCACCCTGGTTAAAAAACACCTTGATCTCCAGTAAAGTGCTTTCCCGATGATGTGTTTTTGCCCACACCAATGCACTTTAGTTGCATAAAAACTCTGCAGAGTATGAAGAGAAACATTTAACTGTTAAGCAAATGAAGTAACTAAGACTTCAAGTAGGAAAGAAGTGACCGTCCAAAGTCACACTCAGTGACATAATCAGGGCTAGATCCTGGGACTTCTGACTTCAAATCCAATACTGTTCAGCTGTGAATTACTTTGTGCAAATATCTGAGGAAAAGTCTTAATCTCCTGTATGATAATCTGCTTGGACCTAGAACAGTTTAGACAAGTTCATCCTTGCCCAGATGCTTCCCCCACCTTTATTTTGAGATATATGTTTATTGATTTGAGAGAAAGAGAGAGAGGGAAACATCAATTGGTTGCTTCCCGTTCATGCCCCGACTAAGGATTGAACACACAACCCTAGGTACACGCCCTTGTTACTGAGCAAAGTGGGGCCCGCTCACGTGGCACCTTGTTTTAAAACCCAACAGTTAGTGTTGAGGAAACAGGTCTTTATTTACAACATGCCAACCTGGGTTGGGGAGAAGAACTGCGAGCACTTCAACTCAGAACCCTGTTCTCCCACGGGACCCAGCACTTCCTTTACTCCCCAAAAGGCTATAAGCCAAAAATATGCCCAAAAGTTTCCCATTCCTTATCTGTCAGCTCTCTCCTTCGGGATCTGGGATTTGAAGCCATCCGCCTCCATAGAACAGTCCAGGGAAGTGTGTACTGTGTTGCATTGGATCATGGTGAAGTCCAGGTACTAAAAGAGTCCTTTCCAAATGCCCCAAGTTCCAAAAGTCCAAATAGAGTCTGGGTCTGCAAGGTGAAGCCCTTGGTGACTTCTGAGTTGGAGCCGGCCAGATTAAAACAGCATCATGACAGCTTTCTCTACTAGCCCAGGCCATAAGGGCCTCTTTTCCTCCTGGCAGACTAGTGGCTTTCTCTCTACCTACTTGCCCCTCCCCACCAGTGTCACTTTCTTTCCCAAACTGAGTTCCTTCTCTTGCTCTCTCTAGCCACATACTCTATCCACTCTGAGCAAATGGCTGCTGCCTTACTGTAAACCCTGATGGTGAACTGTGACATAGTGGGTAGGGGGACCAATAGTGACCAATCTTAGTTGCCCAGTAAGCTCTTTTCTCCCCATTCTATGGCCCAAAATACTCCCATCTTTTGGCCTGGGGGTTTGGCCATAGTGATTTGCATAACTAAAGACACTAGCTACAGGCCATAGGTATGGCAAAGTACTTCTCTCAGGAAGAATGGCTGTACTTCGCTGTGTCCCATCCCCCATTCCTAAACCCTGGGGATTTGGGAGATTTTGGGGATTTGGGGGATTTTGGGGATTTTGGGGATGGACTTCTTCCATGCTGGCAGGGCATCAAACCCTCAACCTCTTGGGTGTATGGGAAGACACTCCTACCAACTCAGTCACCAGACCACAGCCCAGACACCATTCTTTCACATTTAAAGCAAGCAAAGAGATGAAAGAAGAGTTACATATAAAGGCTATTAGTGAATCCTCAGGGCAACTGACATATATCTTTGATTTTACCAGTGTGATGACACCAGAATATCGGAATCATACATTTAATCCAATTAGGATGTTTCCATTAAAAACAAAAAGGAAAGAAAGAAAGAGGAAAGGAAGGGAGGGAGGGAAGTGAAACCAGAAAAGCCAGTGTTCATGTTGCCTGTCACCTACTAGACCCAATAAGCAGAGACAGGTATTGAATCTTTCTGGGCACTTTGTTCAGATAGTCAGCGATCAGAGAAGACAGCAGGTTTGCACCCTAACAGACTGTCTTACGGTCTATTGTAAACAGGCCCTTTTGATAAGTAGAAAAGGTGTAGGTAAGGGGATTGGAAGACAGGAAAATGTTAACGAATGAGGTAAAAGTTGCGGCATTCTTTCTTTATCCCTGGCAGAGGTCTTTGTTTCCTGGGTGGAGGTCTCCTTACCCTGGAGCCCAGGTGGGTCATTCCTCCAGTTCCTAAAAGCATAACTTTTTACATGCATTATTACTGAGCTTATTAACTGGAGTCAAGGTGGGTTCCTGAAACAATAGCTATTACATACATTAATTACTAACTTTATTGGCCGTTACCTGAAACTAAAATTTCCCAACATTTAAGCCCCTATCAGGACCAGTAATAAATGCATACTGTTACAAAGGACATATAAATGGGTTCTGCCTCAGTCTTATATATATTTTCCTAATGGTTTTGTGCTAATCTCCCCCCCCCCACCCCCCTTTTTTTAAAAACCTAAAACCTGTACAATTCCAGCCTCCTTGGAAAGGTGGCAATGAGATGATGAGGGAAAAACCCTGGATCCTTCAAAGGCAGGCTCAGTGCTGGGCAAGGTCTCCAAGGTATCCCCGAGGTGCTGAATATGGGTCACACCAATCAATAAAGGTACACCCGTCTAGCCTGCGGCAGGCCGGCTCCCAGGGAAGGAAGGCCACAGGACCTCTCTCTGCAGTGACATAAAAGAATTCAGTGTGCTTTGCAAAGGCTCACTCCAAAGCTCGGGCCAAGCTAGCGGGATCGCAGCCGAGGGTGACGCCTTCCGGCCAGCTGTGGTCACCTCAGCCTCACCAGGGAGGTGGTGACCTCCCACAGCACAGAAGGCTGGGGCGCTGCAGGGGAGGGCAGCGGAGGACAAGACCCAGTCCCGGGAGGGGGAGGAGGACCCCGCGCGCAGGCGCACTGCCCCGCCGGAAGAGCCTGGCAACCGAGCCGCGGCTGCGGGCGCCAGACTCGGTGCGGCCACGGGAGGATCGCGGGCCGCACCATGCGGCCCCTGGAAAGTGCCGGGGCCACTGAGCAGCAGGAGCCTGGTCTGCCGCTGACAGAGGACACGCTGCTGGGCGCAAGTGGGGAGCCGGCGACAGCAGAGGCAGTAGGAACACAGGACCAGGTCCCGGACCCTGGCTGGTGCTGGTCCTTGCCGTGCGGCTCTGGCGCGCAGCCCGGTGAGTGCAGGGTGCGGGCCAGTGCGGGTCTTGCTCTTGGGGGGACTGGTCCGGCACCGGCACGGGGACCCTCACAACCGCGGGTCACGGGCGCACTGCGGACCACGATTCCCACCTTTCCTTGCCCAGAGCTTGGGAAAACCCTGGAGCTGTCACCTGGGGGCAGCAAAGCCGAAGTTCCTAGTACCTGCCGGTACAAGGACCCGAGAAAGTTTTTAAGTGTGTTTGGAACCCTTTTGGGATTCTAAACTGTTCCTATAATTAAAGTGTTGCGGGCAAGACCGTGGAGTCCGATTACAGTTGGGCACGCTCCCGGCCGAGAGCAGAGGTTGGGCGGGGGATGGGGGTGGGGGTCAGCGGTAAAGGCCATCCCCCGGCCGCTGTGGCTGGGGGGAAGCTAACCCTGAAAAGTGACCTCGGTGATCAACGGTGTACCCTGAAGAGAAGCGATTTGAGTGGATTTACTGGTTCTTGACCTTTTGGTGTTTAGGAGGACATTTTAGCAACTGATGTACACGGAGGCAGAAGCAATCTTACTGATGTGGTTAAGGGGTTGTTAAGAATTCACGAAATGGGCCCCAAAGCCAAGGACCCCGTGTGAAAAACCAGAAAGATCTGGTTCAATGTCTTACTTTGACAAATGAGAAAAGTGAGGCCCTGAGCAAAATGGAGAAAGGACTGGTGGACCTGGACAACAGTATGGTTACTGTAGGGGTGGGGTGGTATAAGGGGGACAAATGGTAATGGAAAAATACAATAAAAATAAATAAAAGATACGGGGGTAGGGAGAAAAGTGAGGCCCAGGAAGATGAGGGCTTTGGGTTTTTTTGTTTTGTTTTTCCAAAGATCTGGCCCATGTGAGTGAGACAGGGCACAAGTCCCTGCAGTGCCAGCTTACCAGATACCAGCTTAGGTCCCTTTCTACTAGCCTCAAGCACATTTCTCCTTGAACTTCACCACCCACTTGGAGCAGTCTCCTGGAAGAAGAGGGTAGTAGGCAGATGTCCTTTCAAGACAAAGTTACACAGCCTGAACCACCTCAACCTTGGGGTTACCTCCCTTAAGTGTGGCTCAGGATTTGCATGCCTCTTACCCTACTCCTTTATGCACTTTCTCCAGTTTAGAGAGGCAACCCCCAGGACAATGATTCTTGCCCCATTTCTGTTCTAAATACTAACAGAAATGATCAGAATTGTGGTAACTTATGCATGGGCTACAGCCTCTAGAGCAGAGGTTACTTCAAGCTGGGTTGACCAGATGTGTAGCCCTTTAAGAAGTTAGTTTCTCTCACCTTATTGTCCTATGACTAAATGTCATTCTGATAGAGTGCTGAGTTGAGTCATTGCAAACATATAAATGTTTTCCCTGTTTGTGAACTGAAGAGGAATACTGTTCACTCAGGAAGCACATGGCAAAATGACAAACCAATTTAAATGATTACACTTAAGAATCTTGTGAGGTCTTATAACTTGAAAAAAAGTTTCCAACAAAAAGACTTAGTAATAGTATTAAAAGGTAACCAGAAATTATTCCAGAGAACAGGTTACCACAGAAATACTTGAAACTTCAGTACTGTTGTCATTGAACTTTGTGATAGTATCATTTTAGCCTCTTGAATCAACTGGTTATCTCAAGAAAGCTCACTTTCAAGTTTAGGTTGAAACATTTTAAATATATTCATAGCGTATAGCTACCCTAAAACATTTATTATTTTCTTGAGGGACACTGTGAAACTTAGACTGAAGCAAGAAGTTGTTAACTTAGGTCTGTACCTTACACGTCTCTGGAAGGAATGAGTTCTTTACTGTAGCAGTTATTCTCAAACCAGTAGAGCTTTTAATAGTTTACAGAGATCCTGTTTCAATGGGTCTAGAACAGGGCTTAGAATTAAAGTTTTAAAAATTATTAGTTGGTTCTAATTCCCAAACAGGGTTGCGAATCACCAGTTTAAAGTGGAGATTAGAGAAACTGAGCAACTTTTTTGTTTTCTTCTAACTCAGGAGATTGCACTATGGTCAATTTATATGAATTATTTAGAGTTACTAAATTATTAGATATAGTTGTAGTAGGATATGAACATAGAAGCATATTACATGAGCAAATGCCTCTGGATTATGTTACTTTTGCTCATCTCCATTGGCAGAGAATTGAAATTATTATTCAGTAAGAGACTAAGGTTTGTCTGTGTAGAACCAGTTCTCACCTTTATTCTGAGGTTTGCCTATGTAGAACTAGTTCTTACCTTTCTTAACAAATAATCAAGTTCAATTAGGCCTGTAACAACTGTCCTGTCCCAATCAGGAAGCATGGGCCTTAGCTGTTTATAGGAAAGAAAACATGTGACTGTATGTGTTTTAAGGAAAAGATAATCAGAGGCAGGGTTAAGTTCTCAAAGTTCTCAGATTAAGTTCTCAAAGAGTTAAAATGCTCCTGGAGAAAAATGGAAAAGTTTGGGTTGGAAATGATCCTTGAAATACAGACAAGGGAGATGTTTTCTGTCCTTGGTCGTCTCGTTGTGTTCTGTCTGAGGGTGTAGGTTCTATGTATGGGTTGGGTTTCTTTTAATAAAAACTATTTTATTTGGACCTGAATTCTGAAATTTTAGAAGTTAATTCTAAGGTTGACCACAGCCAAACATGCAAGTGGTGCTTAACTTAGTAGTTTTCTAAAGCTTCCTTCTCATGGGCTGGGTAGGTATATGCCATTGGTTTCTGTAATATCTGAGTACATAATTATAGAACAGAATGTGTAGGATTCTGGCACTTACAGCTTATAACCTGTAACATGACAACTGCCAACTCAAAATCATTCTCTTCAGCTTGCACCCAGAACAGAAAGAGGTGGAAGCCTCTTTCTGACCAGAATGGCCTCTTTTACTACAAAGATCAGGCCGTAGAATTCTTATCATCACACTTTGGTCCCAATTTGTAACATCACTTGTGGGCAAAGGTATTTAGCTAACACTAATATTCAAATATATCACCTGGCGTTGTTGCATTTATAAGGGAACATTTAAAAACATACGCATCATTATGCAATACTGTTATGTAGCAGAATAACACATTGTAAATTCCTACATAGGAAAGATAATCCTGGTTTTACTACAAGTTGCATGTGCCCACACATCCTTTAGCTCAGCTATGCTTTTAGTTCATGAGAGCCAGCAGTGTTTACTTATTCTTTCCTTTGTGTATGTTTTAGTTAATGTGTGGTCTTTTAGGGAGTTCTCTGCTCTGCTTGACCCTATTCTGAATGCTGGGAAGTAAGATCCAAAGCTGGTTCTACTCCTGTCTTAGGCAAGGACAACAGAGGAAGTGGCTAAACAAAAGTTTAATGCTTATATAGATGGTCATTAATAGATTGACTACGTGATGGCCTGGACAAAGCAGCACCTTGTTCAGATCAAGCCAGGAAGTAGTATTGGATGGCTGTTCCAATTTTAAAATGTATTTAAAGAGCACTTGGGGGTCAGAGGGGGAGATAATTTAACCCCTGTTGTCAAAGAGTTCATGCTCTAAATGGAAGATAATTCAAAAACCATGAAGTTAAAGATTTGACTAATGGTTCAAAATAATAAGACAGAGCCTTCCTAGAACATGCTGTTGCCAGTGGCTTTACACTCTGCATCTTCCATGCAATTCTCTCATATTCTTTCTTTCAGCAAATATTTATTCAGGGTTTTCCATGTGCCAGGCATGAACAAGATAGCTGAGTCCCAGCCCTGGGTGGGCTCACAGGCTTGTGAGGGAAGTCAGACAATTAACAGGTGGCCATAGAACACAGGTATAAACTTTTTCCTAGAAAAGAACACTTTCTTCATAAAGCCCAGTTCACCAGTGAGATGTTATAAAATATCAATTGGAAGCAGTTTTCCTCTAGCCATCTTGACAAGCATGTCTTAAAGATTTCGCTTAACAGTCTTGGCAAGCATTTCACATCTTTGTGACTTACTGGTGAGGGATGATCAGTGAGCCAAAGGAAATCCTTTTAAAGGGTGAAACTGCATTTTTTTTTAAAAGCAGGCTTACTTATTTTTAAAGAGATGGAAAGGGAGGGAGAAAGACAGGGAGAGAAACATTAGTGGGTTCCTCTTGCAGGACCCCTATCCAGGAACTAGAGACCTTTCAGTTCAAGGGATGACACCCAACCCACCGAGCCACACCAGTCAGGTCAAAGCAGGTTTAAATTATTTCCTTCGTCTATGGTTCTTCATTCTTGGTGGGAAAAATGTTTCAGATCCAAAAAATGGATATGCTTAGGAGTAATATTTGTAGCTTGTTAGCCATAAACACTGTCCCATTTTTCTCAATTTCTAAGTGAAAATGATAATACAGTTGGAAGCAAGGACTAACCAGAATTTAATCTTTTTCAGAAGCCAAGAAGAAAGCACCCTGTCGTGGACTTGGCTTGTTTTACACATTATTGTCTGCCTTCCTTTTCTCAGTGGGCTCTTTATTTGTTAAAAAAGTGCAAGACATCCATGCTGTAGAAATTAGTGCATTCCGATGTGTGTTCCAAATGTTAGTCGTTATCCCTTGCTTAATATACAGAAAGTAAGTATTTCTTAACTGCACAATAGATGATATTAATAAATGGTTGTAAATCTTTTGACCTACTCAAATGATCTACTCTATAGTATCTGCTTTTTCCCTCTTGTGGATTTACCAGTCCCTACACCCTTGGCTGTGCATAATGAAATGTCTCAAGGATCCCACCTAAAGAAGATGCTCATAAGCACACACCGCATGCCCAACAAAGGGGGAGACAGAGATTCAGTTATTCTCCACACCTCATTTTGAGAACAAAATTTACCTTGTATAATTCTACCCATCTTGTACCACCCTCCCTTCTTTAGTATTTGGAAGGAAAAGTAAACAAGAGGAAGTGGTAGTGTCTCCCAGTATCAGAGGTGACTTTAAGTAGAACAGGTTGCTCTGGTGCCTGGGCAGACAGAAGGCTATGGTAAGAGTGATGTGGGAAAGAGGAAAGGGAATCTTGAGGAGGGCCTTTTTAACTACTTTCATATTCCATGTCCTCATCTTAAACTGGAGGAAATAATATTCTTGGTCCTCTACCCTGCCTTGTGGTTGCAAAGATCAAATGAAATTTATTGTAGATCAGAGCACTTTGTGACGACTATTTCCCATCCTCACTGATCTCTCCTCACCCAACCCCTCTTCCCCTCTCATAAGGAACCCACACACACACACATCCTCCCCATACTGTTATAACCTCCACTAACCCCTTTATACCTTGATCCCTGGGAGAAAAGACCAGTTGGGTTTCTGACAGCTGCTTGGCTCTTTGTCTCTGGACAAAGATGGTTAAATCCCAAATTAAAGGCTTTAGTCACTTGCCACCAAAGTCTCCTTCTATCTATAACATTGCATATTTACTTAGAATTTTCATTCTGTATACTGAGGATTTCATGAAAAAGGTGAAAATATGCTGAGATCAGTATTGTTGGAAATTCCTGTTTAAGTGTGGACAATAGAATATTTAAGGAAATGATGGTAAGACTTTAGAAATTTCTAAGTGTGACAACAGATCACCGATGCTAACACAATCATCATCATCTTCCCCATTTTGGAATAAAAGAATTACCAGGGGAAGGCACTAGATATAAGAGAGAGAAAGAAACATCAGTTTTTTTCCCCACTTAATTATGCATTCATTGGTTGCTTCTTGTTTGAGCCCTGACCAGAGATGGAATCCACAGTCTTGTCACATGGGGATGATGCTCTAACCAACTGACCTTCCTGGCCAGGGCTAGAAGAATTTTCTTAAATCCTTGGTGTTAATCTGCTTTGACCCATTTTATATTTCACTGTCATGGAAGATTCTTAGCTTCTCACAGTATAGACCAAAGGTGACCACACTTTAGTTTCTAACTCCAGAGTCCCAGGATCTCTATGTTACGCCTAGAGGCTGCCCTAAAGATGTCTAGCCCTGGCGCAGATCAGCAAGCTGTACCAATTAGGAACTTACACAGCACTCTGTTTAGTAAATATTTAATTCTAAACAACTTTCATAGCATTTATACCTACCTGAATGCTGCAAGTTCTTTTTCATTGTTTCCTAATGAAAACAGTGAAAAGTTGTCTCACATTTAATGGCTAAAAACAAAAGGTAGCATTGCTTCAGCTTTTATGTAAAAACATTTATTTATTTTAAAAAAGATTTTATTATTTTTAGAGAGAGGGGAAGGGAGAGATGCAGAGAGGGAGAGAGACATCAGTGTGTGGTTGCCTTTCATCTGCCTCCAGCTACAGACCTGGCTGGAGACCTGGCTTGCAACCTGGTTATGTGCCCTGGCTGGGAATTGCACCAGTGACATTTGGGTTCACAGGCTGGTGCCTTATCCACTGTACCACGAGCCAGGGCTATATAAAAACTCTTAAGATTGGGAATGCACACTATCCAGGACAGCTGAATCTTGGGGCAGTTAAATCTTCAAATAGTATTTATTATAAAAAGAACACATTTTCATGTATTTATATATTTAGTAGAAAATTTTGAGAAAATATAAAAAAGGAATATTACCTATACTAGAATACGGTCTAACCACAATGAACATTTTAGTGTATTTTTCTTTCTTTTTTTTTGCAAGTATATCCATATATATAGATACACACACACACACATACACACACAAATACCTAACAAAAGAAAATATATTTACCAAGTTATAGATAGTATTTATGCAGTTCTCTTATATTCGCTTATACTGTGAACACTTTAATGTCATTAGCTATGCTTAGAAAACATCCTTTAAAGGTTTATAATAGTTGTGGACATTATCACATTTAATTAGCTATTTCCTTATTTTTTGATAGTTAAACCTTCTAAAATAATACTTTATTAAAATTGTAGTTTAGACCTGGCTGGTGTGGCTTAATAGATTGAGCACAGACCTGCAAACCGAAGGGTCACCAGTTGGATTCCCAGTTGGGGCACATGCCTAGTTTGTGGGCCAGGTCCCCAGTTGGGGGCAAGTGAGAGGCAACCACACATTGATGTTTCTCTTCTCTTTGTCCCTCCCTTCCCCTATCTCTAAAAGTCAGTCAATAAAATCTTTTAAAATATAATAAAATTGTAATTTAAAAACAAATACCAAGTTCATTTAATATGTATTCCTTCATTTGAATTTACAGAACTGGGTTTATAGGCCCAAAAGATCAACGAATCTTCCTCTTCCTCAGAGGAGTCCTCGGTTCTACTGCCATGATCCTTTTATACTACGCTTACCAGGCAACATCCCTCGCCGATGCCACTGTTATCTCATTTAGCTGTCCAATGTTCACATCTATATTTGCTTGCATACTTCTCAAGGAAAAATACAGCCTTTGGGATGCTCTCTTCACTGCATTCACCATCATCGGAGTGATCCTCATCGTGAGGCCGCCGTTTCTGTTCGGCCCCGACCCTGCAGTCATGGAGAAGAGCTACTCAGATCGCCTGAAGGGCACGTTCGCATCAGTGGGCTATGCCGTGTTTGCTGCCTCCACTCTAGTGATCCTCAGGAAAATGGGGAAATCTGTGGACTACTTTTTGACCGTTTGGTATTATGTCGTGCTTGGCCTCATAGAGAGCACCATTGTCCTCTTTATATTAGGGGAGTGGAGACTGCCGTACTGTGGGCTGGACAGGCTCTATCTCATATTAATTGGGCTGTTTGGTTTGGGGGGTCAGGTGTTTCTCACCAAAGCCCTTCAGATAGAAAAAGCAGGGCTAGTAGCACTATTGAGGACTATGGATGTGGTTTTTGCTTTCATCTTTCAGATTATTTTCCTTAATGATGTACCAACGTGGTGGACAGTGGGGGGCGCACTCTGCGTGGTGGCCAGTAGTGCTGGAGCTGCCATTCGTAAATTGTGCCAGACTTCCAAATGAAGCAGAATTGCTGGAATGTGTACTTTTTTACAAGTACACCGTCACCCAGTGCTAACACCTGAAAAATCTGCATTTACTTCACTGATTGTGTTTAATAAATGTTACAGCTAAAGAACCATTTTTAAATATGGTTATGTCTTCAGTGAAGCATAGCCTGTTGGTTTGGTCTAGTGATTTTATGTTTTGTTGTTTTGGTTTGTTTTTTTTTGTTGGGGTGGCATTGGTAAGAGGACAGCTCATTAGTTAAAGAAACAATGCAAAAAATTTTATGACTAGTATAAATCTATGTAATTTTTTTAAAGTATATTTTTGGTAATGATGGAATGTAAGTGGGGAGGGAATTTTAGATACTCTTTTAGCAGTGTAGAGGCTAAGGAACTTACTGGTAATAACACTGCTGTGATTAGTATTATGTTGAAAATTCATTTGAAACATAAATCTTTTTAGGAGTCCAAAGCTGAATCTTGGAATAGGTGCCTACTTAGTGATGTTAATAATACAAGTGAATTAGCCTTATTTTCAAGGCTTTTATAAATGATTATCATTCTTTTAACCCATATTTGTGCCTTTTCATTTTGGAATTTTTATATGTAAACTTGTGAAAAGTCTTTAAATCACCAAATTTGAATAATAGTTTCTCTTTCAGTGGCATTAGCAATTGTAACTATCATTCTATAATTTTAATTGTCTTGGGTTTTTCTTTTCTTTCTTTTTGAAACCGCACTAACTTTTGTGTTATTTTGTTTTGTTTTGTTTTTTAATTGTAAGAGAGAAATCTTAGCATGGCCAATGTGTACATTTTCATTTTAAAGTGTTCCCCCCTCACAAGAAATGTGATTTTTTTTCCTATAAATTCCCTTTGGATTTATAGAGTATGATGCCAAATAAAATTTTCTCAGGATTTTATTAGATTGAACCATTTGAAATTGCCAAGATTTTACCTTTTTACCTTACAAAACCATAGTTTCTTATGGTTCACCCTAATAGATACCTCCCATACCCTTTAAACCAAATACTTATACTTTGGAATATATATATTTTTAAAGTATAGTAATTCTATTAAACTTATTTTTATAGTTTTTTTTTCCTTGTGGAATTACATGCGATAATGCTTAATATTATATGTTAAATGTAGAGATCTGTGAATTCCATGGTTGGTTGATTTTTGTAGTTTCTTGAATAGAAAAAAATCACTGTTAAATTCTAGTATATCAGTATGATATTAAATATCAGTGCTGCACCATGATACTAACATCATGAATACAAGCAACAAATTTTATATATCTGGGACTTCATCAGGCCAATACTCTGCAGTTAAAGAGAGAATTGAATATTCAGGAAAGCTTGTGTATTTAATCAGAAAGTGGGGGAGTACATGCAAATGACTTTTTTTTTTCTGTCACAATGAACCCTTGTTGGTAAAGCTATAATGATTCATAACTCTTTGTCAGACCTAGCATCTATAGTTATCTTAAGCCTGTAAATTTGAAAGATTATAGGCTCTTTCCCATTCTTTCATTACAATTCTTCCAAAGTAAGAAGGAATCTAGCTTCTGAGGTTTATGTCTTAGTAAGGAAGAATCTTCTCTAATAGTTCTAACAGGGAATTTTTGGCTTACTGATCGTCCCAAATGCTTCCCACCTGACAAATCCTAAATGAAGTCTATTTAGGGGAGTTACAGTATCATAACTTTAGCCTAATTTATAATATTGGAATCTAGAATTGCAAAAGCATCATTTCACCAGCATCTTAGATAATTATAGAATCAAAGCATTTAGAGCTCAAGGGTTAGACATCCTTTTATAGGAGCCACACTACATAGATAGGGGTGCTGGGGAGGGGACCTGCCCAAGATGGATTTTCATGGCCTTCTTCTCCCCTTCAGTTCCATGCTAAGACATGGAAAGTAATCCACTGCTTGACCTTCTTAAGGTAAATTAACTCTCAGGGAACCCTCTCCTGGTTCCTTACCTTGCACAATAAAAGAACCTGTGGGGCCTTGAAAGTTAAATCCCTCTGGGCCTGTAAACTGGAGATGTTTTATTTCAACAGTGTGGTTCACATACTTGAATTTCACAATATATGACCAAGGTTAAAGAAAATGTTTCTTCTCTTAACTTTTATGGGGTGTGATTCTTAAACACTTATAATGTCCAAGGTATATACAAGGACATGTACTGTAACAATTATGGGTGTGTATATTTTGCAAAGATTTGTAGTTCTCTATCTTGAAAAGGGAAATATTTTCATAAATTGTTATTTTATAAATACTAATAAAATAATATGAAAGAAAGTGATATTTTGGTTTTTATGATTATAGCAAATGTGTTGGCTAATACAACTTTTCATTTTTTATTCATGTGCTTCAAAATGTATTTTATAAAAGAGATTGCCCTCTAGTCATTCAGCTGTAATGTAATCTCAAGTATCAAACTGTTGATCTGTCCCCTCTGATACTGTCACATTAAATCCAGTCTCTAAAATAAACACTTTAATCTTCTCTTCTAGTGAGGACTTGATTGTTCTAGACCCCTAGAGCTTGAAGCCACTTTGTTCTTTTGTTCCCATAGCTAATTTGTTACTAAATCATGGAACATCTCTTGTTGTATGGCTTCATTCTTTGCCATTGCCACTAGCATCATCTTAGTCCAAGATTTATCACTTCGCAATTGGATTACCACAATCATGTCTAATTGCATTACCCATTTCTAGACTTTCTTCTACTCAGATCCTTGTCATACTGCCACACTAATCTTCCTAAGGCCCTGTTTTCATTGTTACTCTGGTTCTCACAAAAGTACCGCAGTGCCTCATTACACATCACATCACATCCTAATTATTAATCTGGCCCTATTTCCACTTTTCCAACTTGATTTCCCATGTCCCACACAAATTCAATACTTGGATGAATTTTCACCCCAACTCCCATATTTGCCAAGATTCCTTCCTCTGTTTCTCCTGCTTTCTTTGCCTCTTCTTTGCCCTCAAAGTCTCTTAGCCTCCCATACATAGCTCATCTTGAGCTTTTGTTTCTTCCACTATTTCCAACTTCTGCCTACACTAGTCTACCTTGGAAGAGTGGAGAAAGCACTTGATTAGGAGTCTGATGATCTGAGTGTGATTTTATCTGTTCAGCTGGGCAAGTCACTTAGCATTCCTGAGCTTGTTTTCCTTGTTTGCTTCATTTGTTGAGTAGAGTAATATTATTTGCCCAGCCCATGTTTCAGGTAAGTGCCACAGAAAAAACCTGTCGACCATAAAGGCTGGCAGAAACACTTAAGTATTGACCTGTGGTTAATATTGCAGAGTTGAACATTCACTCTCCTTCCCTTCAACATGAGGTCTGTGCCAGGGTCCTTACTCCTGAGTAGTCTCACCAGGAACGATAGGAACAGTCTTCTGGATTACAAACCTCATTTGACTCTCCTGCTAGCACAGAATTTCACTGCTGGGCAGCTCTCACTTCCTGGCTGATCTGCCCATGTAGGGCTACCAAGGGTCAGCCTTTTTTATCTTATGCGCAGGTGTTGCCACATTTCCTGTTTTGGCTGTAGCTGTGGTTCTCTTATTACATTCAGCTCTGGCTAGGGGCCTGAGCCTGATTCTCTGTATTTTTTATGCATTCTTCTTTGTATTCAGCTCTTCTAGTCTTTTATCTGTTCACCCTGTAAATTAGTGTCTTGAAGGTAATCTAGTGGGAAGAGTTAGATGTCCTAGATAATATGTTGGCCTATGATCTAGGTGTATGGTGTCATGGTCAGTACCGGGCTTTAGAATTTGGTTATTCTAAGTCAGGCACATGAAACCTTGGCAGTACCCCAAGCACACCATACAAGACCCCTTTGGTCATTACACTAAATCCAATACAGCTATCATGTTCATTTCCTTTTGCTTTCTTCTCTTTTCTTCATCCAGTCTACAAATCAGACTTAAATTCCCACATGCTCCAGGACTGGAAACAACAACAAAATGGGAAGTTGAATTTCAGCTTTTAAACAGAAAAAAGATCCCAGAAGGCATTGCTCATCCCTGAGCCAAAATCTGCTTTTACATAGCACCAAAAACATTTTTACTTGGAAAGAAAACAAGAAACTCAATTATTACACATGTCCCATTCTTGATTTTTGTGTCATTCAATCCTTGTCAACTCTGGAAGATGAGTCAATTGGGAACATGAAGTTCAACGAGGTCAAATGGGGTCACCTGCCTGGTAAATTTCAGGGCCCTCACTAGTAAATGATGAAGCTGGGCTATTGCCCTTGGTCTGATTGACCCCAAAGACCTTGGTTTTTCCATTGTCCCATGTCACCTCCCTACCTGGGGTAGAACGCAGGACAGGGAATGACTTTAGTGTTTGTCACTATGGTGAAAGGATTGTTTCTTGACTTCGGGATTTGGAAGTATTTATGTCCTCCTCCTATCTCCTTCCCTTTTATGTATGTAAGAAGAACTGTACATGAAAGAATAGGAGGTGATGACAACGCTGTGTTATGTATGGGGTACCGCAAGAACCGCAAAATGAGATAGCCTACTGAGATGCCCAGGCAGGGGGGAATACAATGATGCCTAAGTATACAGAATTTAACTCTGGGCTAGCCACTTCAGCCCTTATTTCCCCAAAGCTGCTAAATAACATTTCTGAGGGTATAATGCACCAATTAGAGCAAGGGTTGGCCAGTCTCAGAAATAGGAAAGGATGGTGGCTGTGGCCGGCCTGCTCCCATTATAAAGATAAGGTACACCACAATAGTGAGTTCCCCGATTTTCTCCCTAAAGGGCCCCTAATAGCTGAGAAGAGTCTATAGGCATAGTTACAAATAGCAACAATAACCATTACTCTTGATGGTGGCCTTCCTGTGTCAGGTCCTGTCCTAACTGCTCTCTTCACTCTGGCTCATTGAGTCTTGAAACTCTTTGAGGAAGAATCATTTTTGCCTTTCCGTTGTCAAGGAAATAGAGGCTTGGAGTAGTTAACTGACTTAAAAATTCTTTTTTATTTATTGATTTGTTGTCCCACTTATTTTTTTTAATTAATTTTTTTTTAGAGAGAGGGGAAGGGAAGGAGTAAGAAAGGGAGAGAAACATCAATGTATGGTTGCCTTTCACCTGCCTCCAGCTATGGACCTGGGTGGAGCCCTGACTTGCAACCTGGTTCTGTGCCCTAGCTGGGTATTGTTCCACTTATTTATGCATTCACTGGTTGCTCTTTATCTGTGCCCTGACCAGAGATCAAAATTGCAACCTTCACGTGTGAGGATGATGCTCTAACCAAGTGAGCTACCTGGCCAGAACCAGGAGTTAAATAACTTGTCCAAGGATATGTAGCTGATAAATGGGAAAGCCTGGATCTTGAAATCCTGGTCTTTCAAACTTGAAGCCTGTGCTCTTGACATTGCTACCATGCTGCTCACCCTAAATCAGAAGCTGCCCATCACCAGCTCAAAACTTTTTTGCGGCTTCATGTTGTTTTTTAAATTAATGAAAAATTTGCATTTTAATTAATAAAATGTGTGTTTTAGTATAAAGATAAAATATATATATATATTTTAAAGATTTTTATTATTTTTAGAGAGAGGGGAAGGGAGGGAGAAAGTTAGAGAGAGAAACATAATTGTGCAGTTGCTTCTCACGCACCCCTAACTGGGGACCTGGCCTACAACCCAGGCATGTGCCCTGACTGGGAATTAAACCAGTGACCCCGTGGTTCACAGGCCAGTGCTCAATCCACTGATCCACACCAGACAGGGCAAGATATTATTTTAAATTAACAATTCAGCTACTTAACTTTTTATCTCCCAAATCTTTGGTTCCCCTAGAAAAATATGCCAAGTTTATCCTTGGTTTTCTGTACCCCCAGCACTCTATAGAATAGTCCAAGGAGTTCTTGAACTCCATTTTAAGAAACATGACCCAGCCCTGTCTAGTGTGGCTCAGTTGGCTGGGTGTTGTCCCATAAAGCAAAAGGTTACTGTTATGATTCCCAATCAGGGCATGTGCCTGGGTTTCAGGTTTGGTCTGAGTTGGGGCACATATAAGAGGCAACAGATCAATGTTTCTCACATTGATGTTTCTCTTCCTCTCTCCTCTTTATTTATTTATTTATTTAAAAAATATTTTATTTATTATTTTTAGAGAGGGGAAGCAGAGAGGGAGAGAGACATCAATGTATGGTTGCCTTTCACCTGCCTCCAGCTGTGGACCTGGCTGGAGACCTGGCTGGAGACCTGGCTTGCAACCTGGTTATGTGCTCTGGCTGGGAACCGAACCTGCGACCTTTGGGTTCACAGGCTGGCGCCTTATCCACTGTGCCACCAGCCAGGGCTTCCCCTCCTCTTTTTAAAGCTCACATCTAGTATACAGTCTCAGAGATTCTGTTAATTTTACTTCCACTGTGCCACCAGCCAGGAAATTTTATTTCTTAATTACATCACAGGCTGATGTAAGTTGTAAGCTCTTTGTAGTCTCTCCGTTAAGTGGAGACTCAGTCTTCCAGACTCTTTCCATCCTATATCAACAGCATTTGAGGCAGATTTTATGTCCACACGGGCTCGGAGAACAACACTTCCACCTGCATTCTGTTAACTTTAACCTAACTAAAGAGGAAGGTGGATATAAGGCTTTCCTTTGTGTTCAGAAAGAGGAAAAGATAACATAATTTTGTGAACACAGAGCACTGCCTCTGCCACACCCCAGGCTTCCTTGGGAGAGCCACATAAATTTAGTCCCCATAGTTCTTGTGGAGCTGGCAATACAGAATCCCAGCCCTATGACCTACGAGTGGGTGGATCCATGACACTAGCCAAACAAAGTCAGGTTTCTCCATCCTGGTCATTGGAACACTGAACAAAGTCACAAAAGCAAAAGGCTCATAACAGAATTGTAGGGTGGCAATGCCCTTGAGGAGAGTCATGAGTGCTGGCTGCAGAACTCTCGTGGTTTCATTGGGTCCTGTCCTTCCTAACGCCCAGTTGTTTAGCTGTTTTGTCAAGTCTGTGAGCTCACCACTATCATTCCAATGAATCCTCCATTTAGGATTGTTTCTGTTGCTTGCATCAAAAATACCTTAGTCAATACCCAACAGTTGCTATCTATATGCTGACCAACCAGATTTTCATTCTCTCATGATCTCATGACTCATTCCTGAACTGGAATAATTTCATGAGGCAGTGTTCCCCACTCCCCCTTAAAGATATGGTGGGGGTGTCTGACCAGTCTCTACCAGGTGGGTGGCACTTGTCCATCTCATTACCTGCTTTCTTTGATCTGTGCCTGTGGGAAAAGCAATTAACAAGACAAAGCAGATACTTAAAGTAAAATAAATGGTAAGGACAGCATGACATCATCCTTAGCAGGGATTCAGGTGGGCTTTGGAATCATACTCAACTGTGATCTCTAAAGACACCACCCAGACAAAAATTCATCAATCATTTCTATTTCACAGACAAAAATCAAGATTCTGTAAATGTCCAATTGAAATATAATGCATGCAACATGTGTGTTATTGACTGTTTGTGTCCCCCTAATATTTATATGTTGGAACCACCTTTTTTAAAAAAAATGTTTTAAAAGATTTTATTTATTTATCTTTAGAGACAGAGTAAGGGAGAAAGAAAGAGAGAGTGAGAAAAACAATGTGTGGTTGCCTCTTGAATGTGCCCTCAACTAGGGACCTGGCCTGCAACTCAGGCATGTGCCCCAACCGGGAATTGAACCTGTGACCCTTTGTTTCACAGATAGGCACTCAATCCACTAAGCCACACCAGTCAGGGTTGAAGCCACTTCTTAATATCATTAATAATATTTAGATACTGAAGTCACCTCTTTATCATTAATGATATTAAGAGGAGGAGCTGTTACAGGAGGCTAGAAGCTGGGGAAGACACATCTCACCCGGCTAACCCAGCAATCCTGGCCCTGGACTAATAATATTGCCAGGTGTTCCAATGTCATAGGAAACACTGTTATCCAGAGTGGAGAAAAATCCTTGGAATTCTATGTATTGTTTTCACTATCTGGAAAGAAAAGCCTTTACTTCCCAAAGCCAGAAAGGCATCCCAAGGCTCTCAAGGCCCCATGGGGCCTTTAGGTATCCAATGGCCCCAAGTCCTAGAAAACTGGCACCACCCTTTCAATAAGTAACTTCCTCTCTCTCATCCCAACTATATATGGGCTCAGAACAAAGGACTGGGCTGCAGTCCCCCCACTCCCCCACCCTCAGACCCCTTGGCCTTCAGGCTTCCAGCCTCTGGCCACACTAGGGCAAACTTGCCATCCCGGCCTCTGGCCACCCTTGTGTTTGCTCTCCCATTCATTAATAAATTTGGTGTGTACACAAACAGGCTTGCTGATCTGTAATTCTTGATTTCATTGGCAAGAAGAACTAGGGTTTCTCTGATAACAGAGTCTTTAGGAGGTAGTTTTAGACAGTCATGAAGATGAAGATGGGGCCTCCATTATGGAATTATTGTCCTTATAAGAAGACAAAAAAAAAAAAAAAAAAAAAAGAAAGAAAGAAAGAAAGAAAGAAAGAAAGAAAAGAAACCCGAGTCTCTCTCTTTCTATGTAAAGATAGAGCAAGAAGGTAGCTATCTGCAAGCCAGGAAGAAAGCCTTTATCAGGAACTAATTCTGCCAGCACCCTGATATTGGACTTTGCCTCCACAACTATAAATCTGAGGCCCTGGCTGGTAGCACAGTGGATAAGGTGCTGGCCTGTGAACCTAAAGGTTGCTGGTTCAATTCCCAGCCAGGGCACCTAATGAGTTTACAAGCCAGGTCTCCAGCCACATCTAGATATCTGTGCTACCCAGTCTTTTGTATTTTGTAACAGCAGCTGAGCTGACAAATACAATATATAATTTTGAATTTTCTGGTGACCTTATTAAATAATGTAAAAACATGTAAGTTAAATTAATTATAATAATGTTTTATCAAACCTAATATATTCAAAATATAATTTCAAAATGTAACCAATATAAAAATTATTTTTAAGATAGTGTACATTCTTTTTTTTTTTGATGGTATGCATTCTTTTTTGTCATACTAATCTTTCAAAATCTGGTGTACATGGTACAGTTATAGAACATCTCATCTGAGAGCAGTCATATTTCAGGTGCTCAGTGATCACATGTAGTTTAGTGGTTACCCTGTTTGACAGCCCAATCCTATAAAGTGCTGATAGGAAAAGAGGGGTTATATTAACCACCATTTCTTGAGCCCTATTATGTGCCAGGACATGTCAAAGTTCCCTACACATTCCTCTCATTTGATCCTTGGAGTAACCATATGAGATTGATGTTATTTTCCTTATTTTAAAGATAAGAAAGATAAGATTTTAGAGAGTTTAACAGACTTGTGTAAAGTTACATACCAGTTCACACATATCAGTCCTATGAACCTCTGACCCAAAGCTCTTTTTAATTGACCTCATGCCTGGCATTTACAGATATGAGGAAGTAAATTACTCTGGACTTTACCTCAAAGATAGTGAAACAGGGAATAACTTCAACAAGGGTCAGAGGAACAGCACTAATACCATGAGTAAGGTGTGCAACCAAACCTACTATACAAATTAGAGTACTAGCAACAAGGTACTAAGAAATTTCCCCAGTTAAGTAAATTCTATATGAAGCAATGAAAAGGAGATGAATAAAATGAAAACAAGAGGAAAGCAACACTGATTGAAAAGACATAAGTGAGTTTGAACATTAACAAACAGGCAAGTTGGTGATATAAAAGTAATCATAACCTTGGCAGATACTTGTGCAATTTCAATAAGCAAGTAAGTGGGTGCCACACAGTCCCATCTGTAATGTTGCCCTTGGGAGGAGAAGGAACTGGAAATTGGATCCAGGGCAAGGTTTATCTAGATTGATTATGGGGACAAAAGGGAGTAAGTCATAGGAAACGCAAAGGTCACAATGGAGAAAAGGAACGTGCAGCCACCCAAGGTGGGTATGAGAGAACATTCTGGTTTGGTGTGCTCCACACCCTACCCAGAGCAGACACAGATGTTTATATGGGTTCAGTTAGGACTAAGACCCAAAACCAGAGTCTATATAAACAGCCCTCAACGAAAAGATAACATTATGCTATATTTATTAAATACTTACATTATCCCATTTTTTAAAAAAATTTATTTCATTATTTTTAGAGAGAGGGGAAGGGAGAAAGGCAGAGAGGGAGAGAGACATCAATGTATGGTTGCGTTTCACCTGCCTCCAGCCACAGACCTGACTGGAGACCTGGTTTGCAACCTGGTTATGTGCCCTGGCTGGGGAATCGAACCTGCGACCTTTGGGTTCGCAGGCTGGTGCCTTATCCATTGTGCTACCAGCCAGGGCTACATTATCCCTTTTTTATATTTATAGTTTAACTTCCTTTTATATATAAAATTATGGTTATAATGGGTAGTCATTGTTTGGATGACTTTTTTTTTTTTTTAAATGTTCTCACTTGGCAGATATAAAAGTTGACAACCTTATATTATTTTTCCACTTTTATTATTTAAAAAACTTTACTAGTACATAAAATATAAAAACCACTGCTTAAGATTCTATTTTTTCTCATACATCTTGGATTTTGCTTCTCTCCGGTATAATTTCAACTACTCCCTCTATCATAGCTCCATGCCTTCAACACACAAATATGCTCAAATTTCTTCCAATTAAACCAGAGTAAATAAAACTTTCATTAAACTTTCTTCTCTTCCTCTCTAGGCATACTGAGCACCTGTTTCTTTGTGGTTTTTTTTTTTTTAATTTAATTTTATTGTTGTATTACATCCATCCCCTTTTTACTCCCCTCTGTCCTCTTCCCCACCCACCCACCCACTCCCCCCACAAAGTCAATCCCACTTGTTGTCCATGTCCATACTAGTTCCTTGACTAAACTGCTCCCCTTCTTTGCCTCCTCCTCCCCCTCGCCCACTGAAGGTCTATTCATTGTATTCATGAATCTGGTTCTATTTTGCTTGTTTGTTTGTTTTGTTCATTATTGTCCTGTAATGGGTGAGATTATATGGTATTTGTTTTTCACTAACTGGCTTATTTCACTAAGCATAATACTCTCCAGTTCCATCCATGTAAAAATATGGAACACTTCATAAATTTGCATGTCATCCTTGCTCAGACGCCTGCTAATCTCTGCATTGTTCCAATTTTAGTATACGTGCTGCCGAAACAAGCACTATTTCTTCTTTAACTACTATTCTTTCCTCAATTTCTCCAATTATTTTAACCCCAATTTTTTATAATGGAAATTGAATATTAAATACCAAAATATTAATTAAAACACATTCTTCAATTTTAATAGTTTCCCTTATAAGTGAGTCACTATTAAAACAATATTGTGAGCCCTGGCTGGGTAGCTCAGGTGGTATGAGTGTTTCCCTGATACACCAAGATTGCAGGTTGGATCCCCAGTTGGGGCACACACAAGAATCAACTAACAAATGCATTAATAAGTAAAACTATAAATAGGTGTTTCTCATCCCCCACTCTCTCCCTCTCTCCCTTTCCCTTCCTCCTCCCCTCCCTTCCTCCTCTCAAATCGATAAAAGAATTGAAAACAATTAATTACTTAATTAATTAAACAATATGTGAAAGGGCAGTTCAAGATGACAGCAGAGGAATAACCTGAACTCATGTCCTCCATGGACACAAAAATTCACAACTACATATGGAATATTTTTCTTCAAAAAAAGACCTGAAAACGGGATAACCAGCACCTCCATAACAAAGGTTAAAAGGGACTCATTGAGGCCCTGGCTGGTGGCACAGTGGATAAGGCACCTGCCTGCTAACCCAAAAGTTGCTGGTTCAATTCCCCAGCCAGGGCACATAACCAGGTCTCCAGCCAGGTCTCCAGCCAGGTCCGTAGCTACAGGCAGATGAAGGCAACCGTACATTGATGACTCTCTCCCTCTGCCTCTTTCTCTCCACCTCTCTCTCTCTCTCTCTCAAAAAAAAAAAAAAAAAAAAAAAAAAAAAAGGACTCACTGAGGGACTCATTGAGATGGGCAGGAGAGGCAGAAACATGGTTTCGCTAAAATCCTACCCCGGGCATGGTGACCTGCAATCGGGAGGGATCTCGTAAATATGAAACTTTTCCCTGGGGAAGTAGGGGTATGTGTCCCATGTTAAGCACCTCTGAAAACCAACAGGGAATACATCTAGAACCATAGAACTGTAGGGAATGCAGAACCTTCTCTTAAAGGGCTTATGTGTAGCCTCACTCACCCCAGGATTCAGTGCAAATGAAACATTCTGAAAATACCTATATCGTAAGTGAAAAAGACCCACTTACTAATCTTAAAAAATCTGCCAGAGAGGCAAGAACCTGCTGGGAATCTCTCCAGGGACAAACTGGTGGATACCATTTTTGCAATTTGATTCTACCTGGTCAGTGCTGGCTCTGGAAAGCACCATTTTGGCACTTTCTATTTAATCTTCTGTCATGGTGGACATGTTTCACACATCCTCATGCCACAGCCATGCTCCAGCCAGGTGAAGACCCCATTTCCCCATGTATGCTGCAGTCAGCAACCTACATAGAGTTTCCCCCTAGAGTATCTGGCTCTGCTGGTTAGAGGGGGAATTACACTTCTGAGCCCAAAGGACATTTTGTACAAAATGCCACTCCAGTAAGACTAGAAGAGATCTGCTGTCTCACCCAATACATAAAGACAAACATAGAGTCAAATAAAATGAGAAGAAAAAAGAAAACATGTTCCAAATGAAAGAATAAGACAAAACCTCATGAGAAGACTTTAATGAAATGGAGATAAATAATCTTTCTGATAAACAGTTCAAAATAATGTTCATGAAGATGCTCACTGAACTCAGAAGAGTGGATGGACATGATGAGAATTTCAATAAAGAGACAGAAAATATAAAAAAGTACCAAACAGAAGTCATAGAGCTGAAGAACAGAATAACTGAGGGGGGAAAAAAACAACAAAACACTAGTAGGGTTTAACAGCAGACTAAATGAAATAGAAGGAGAAAATCAGTGAGCTGAAAGACAAAGCAATGAAGCTCAAGGCTAAGGGACCTATGAGATAACATCAAAAATAACATTTATAGTACAGGGTTCCCAAAAGGAGAAGAGAGAAAAAAGGGGGCAGAAAACTTCTTTGAAGAAATAATGTCTAAAAACTTATTCCTAATTGGGGGAAGGAAAGAGATAACCAGGTCAAAGAAGTCCAGAAAGTTCTAAATAAGATGAACTCAAAGAGACGCACACCAAAACACATTATAATTAAAATGTTAAAGGTTAAAGGCAAAGAGAACCCTATAAGCAGCAGCAGGAAAACAACATGTTGTATACAAGGTGAAATCCATAAGGCTATCAGCCGATCTTTCAGCAGAAACTTTGCAGACCAAGAGGGAGTGGCATAGCAGATTTAAAGTGAAGAAAGGGAATAAAGTATCCAATTAAATAGGTTGCAAGTCAGGATTCCAGCCAGGTCTGTAGCTGGAGGCAGGTGAAAGGCAACCATACATTGATGTCTCTCTCCCTCTCTGCCTCTCTCCCATCCCCTCTCTCTGAAAAATAATAAAATCTTTAAAAAAAAAGAATACCTGGCAAAGTTATTATTCAGAACTGAAGGAGACATAAAGGGTTTTCTAGATAAGCAAAAGCTAAAGGAGTTCATTGCCACTAATCAGCCTTATAAGAAATGCTTAAAAGGTTTCTTTAAACTGAAATGAAATGGGACTAATTAATAACAAGAAAACATATGAAAGTAAAAGTCTCACTGAAAAAGGTATATATATAGGGAGTTAGTAATAAAGTGGCAAAATTTTAGTAAAATCAACAACATAACACAAAAGTATTATATTTTGAAATAAATTTATTCTTTTATGTAAATACATAAACATAGTCATTAGTTTCTAAATTGTTCAAAAAAGTCTCCCCTTGCTGCAATAATAGACTTGATTTGACTTCAGAATCTTGAGCACGCTTTAATTAACTTTTCTTTATCCATGGACATCATAATGTTTTCAATCTTAGCTTTAACAGCTTCTTTATTGGAATGAGGTTGTTTATTAACTTCTATTTTACAAATGCTCCATAAATTCTACCAAAACATTCAAAGATTTAATGCCTATTCTCCTAATATTGTTCCAAAAAAAATTGAAGAGGGAACACTGCCAAGCTCATTTTACAAGGCCAGCATTACCCTGATGTCAAAACCAGATAGAGACACTACAAAAGAGAAATTACAGGCCAATATCTCCGATGAACAAAGATGCAAAAAATCCTTAACAAATTATTAGCAAACTGAACCAACAATACCATGATCAAGTAGGATTTATTCCAGCTAGGCAGAGATGGCTTAAGGTCTTCAAATCAATCATTGTGACACTGTATTACCAAAATGAAAGCAAAAAAAATTGTATCATAATCTTTATAGATGCAGAAAAAACACTTGACAAAACTCAGCATCTATTTTTAAATTGAAAGAGAAAAACAAATACCACATAATTTTACTTATGTTGAATCTAAAAACAAAACAGACAAAACAAAGCAAAACCCAGACTCACAGACACAGAGGATTGGGGAATGTTGAAGGGGGAGGCAAAATGGATAAAAGGGATCAAGAGGTATCAACTTCCAGTTATAACATAAATAAGTCATAGGGATATAATGTACAGCAGGGGAATACAGTCAATAATAATGTGTTAACTTTAGGTTTCCACGCTGGCGCTGATCCACGGAGTCACACCAGCCAGGGTTAATATGTTAACTTTATATGAAAAAATCTTCGTATGGTGACAAATGGTAACTAGACTTATTGTGGTGATTATTTCACAACATATACAAATGTCAAATCAATATGTTGTATGCATAAAACTAAGATATTATGTCAATTATACTTCAATAAAAAATTTTAAACTTAAAAAAAGAACCAGTATTATTTTCTTCCTATTTAATCACCTTGCAAAGGCCCAGTATTTTAGCTACATTCTGTGATAAACAGTCCTTCGTCAGCTACCTTGGGAACTTAGCCAAATTTATATACTTACATACAAAAGAAAAACCGTATCCCAACTGGCTTTTAAATGTGCTTTGTTTTCCTTTTATCTTTTTTGTTTTGACATAATTTCAGAATTACAGAAACATTGCAAGAATCGTACCAATAATTCCTATTATCTTTCACCCAGATTCCCTAAGAGTAAACAAACCATTTGGCTGGCTCACTGGTTCCCTTGCCCAGTCCAGTGGGCAATGATAATATATACATGTATATTCTTAAGAGGGAGAAAGCCCTGGCTGGTAGCACAGTGGATAAGGTGCTGGCCTGAGAACCCAAAGGTCGCTGGTTCGATTCCTAGCCAGGGCACACATAACAAAGTTGCGAGCCAGGTCTCCAGCCAGCTCTGTAGCTGGAAGCAGGTAAAACACAACCATACATTGATGTCACTGTCCCTCTCTGCCTCTCTCCCTTCCCCTCTCTCTAAAAATAATAAATAAAAAATCTTAAAAAAAGAGGGATAGAGATTTGTTTTAAGAGACTGGCTCATACATTTGTGGGAGCTGGCAAGTTTGAAATCTGTAGGGCAGGCTGAAAATTCAGGTAAGAGTTGGTATTGCAGCCTTGGGCCTGAATTCCATGTGGCTGCAGGATAAAAATTCAGGCAGACTTTCTATATTTGAATCTTGAGGAAAATTCCTCCCTCTTTGCAAAATGTAAGTCTTTGCTCTTAAAAGGTCTTTAGTTGATTGGATGAGGCCCATTCACAATATGGAGTATATTCTGTTATATTCTAAGTCAACTGATTTAAATACCCGTATACCAACATCTGGATAGATATTTGACCAAACAACTGGATATCACAGCTTAGCCAAGTTGACATAAAATTAACCATTCCCAACCCCTAAAATTCTGCAGTATGTATTTCCTTCAAGGATATTCTTTCCAATAACCACAGGAAAATTTGAAAAATCAGAAAATTGACATCAATATAACGCTATTATCTAATATACTGGCCTTATTCAGATTTCACCAGTTTCTTTTCAATAGCAAAAAAAAATTTTTTTCAATTAAAACCAAATCTGGATAGTTCAAAAGTCAACAAGAAAAATACTTAAAAATCAGAAACTGCTACCAAAAAGTAGTTTTTATAAAAAGAATTGTTTATTTATTTATTTTTGGTTTTCACTGAAACAATTAAAAGTTTGCAATTTTCTGATGGACTCCTTCATTTTTAAAATTTTGATCTTCAAAATCCTCAAGTCTGGTACCTGGCTAGAGAGTCCATCCTTTTTCATTTACTCCAGGAACTTGTTTTTCTAATTCCTGAACTCTTCATTTCTACTGGTCCCCTTTCTTCTGTATAGAAATATATTCATGTCTCCTTAAGGCAAACAAAAGTAAACACGTCCTTTTCTAATTCCAACTGTTCTCTTTTGCCATTATCTTAATTCTTTCCATCAAACCTAGACTTGTTGAAAGAATCACTCACATTTTATCTCATTTTTCTCCCTTTCCATTCAACATCTCAATTATAGAAGATACCTACCAAATCCACCTGCCTTCCTTTTCCTTGCTTGGACATCCCCCATTTTGGTTAGTTGCTCAGGGAAGGTGACCAAACCCAGCTTCAAAAGAGAGGCTCAAGTGGGAGTGAATTTTAATTACCATGATAATACTAATCCTTTTGCCAGAGATTGATGTGGATGGGGGCCAAGATACCAATTCTGGTGAATGAGGAGGAGAAGGGAAGTCTACAGAGAACACCTCTGGGAAAGATTTTCTTGGTCTCACAATGAGGCTTCTGGTAAGAACCTTTTCTACTGTCTAATGAGGTGATACTTGGAGCTGCTGCAGCCTTTACAAATATGAGGCCACCTAGCCAAATAGGTGACTGAAAAAACTCAATGCAACTACAAGAGGTAGCTCATATTTTGCAAGCTAAAAACCTATTATTAGGCCTTTCAGCCAAGATGGAGATGCAGGTAGACACCCTTCGCCAATCTCCACAAAAATAAGAAGAAATACAACTACCTCAAAACTAAAAATGACCAGAATGACAAGAAAATTAGACTGCATGGCAATCCAACAAACAAAGATATAAAGAAGCAGTACTCATCCAGACAGATAGGAGGGGTAGAAAAGGGGCAGAGAGGACCTGGTGTGGTAGTAGTGGTGGTGATCCCTTTCACTCCACACCGAAGAATACCTAAGGCTCCTCCCCTTAAAACATAACAGCTCTACCTAAGACACTAGCAAACACAGGAGGCTGTCAAGTTGAGGAGACAGAGAAATATGGCCCAAAGAGGGAGTAGATCAAGGTTCCAGAGGGAGAACTAAGCCATGAGGAGGTAGCCAACCTAACAGGTGCAGAATTCAAAACTTTGCTGATGATTTCACAGTCTTGACAGACAAGATTATGTATGACAAACGCATAAGGGAAGCTGAGGTTCAAATCATTGATCTGGAACATAGGGAAGAAATAAACAGTTAACCAGTACAGAATGAAGAAACAAGACTTAAAAAAATGAGGAGAGGGTTAGGAAACTCTGGAACGATTTGAAATGTGTCAACATCCAAATAATAGGGGTGCCAGAAGACAATAAGAAGAACAAAAAATTGAAAACTTTTGTGAAAAAATAATGAAGGAAAACTTCTCTAACTTGGTGAAGAAAATAGACATTCAAGCCCAGGAAGCACAAGGGGTCCCAGACAAGCTAGACCCAAAGAGGACCACACCAAGATGCATCATAACTAAAATGCCAAAGGTTAAAGATAAAGAGAGAATCTTAAAAGCAGTAAGAGACTATAATATTATCAACTGATTTCTCCAAAGAAACTTTGCAGGCAAGAAGAGACTGGCAAAGCCCTGGCTGGTGGCTCAGTGGCTAAGGTGCTGGCCTGCGAACCCAAAAGTTGCAGGTTTGATTCCCCAGCCAGGGCACATAATGAGGTTGCAAGCCAGGTCTCCCACCAGGTCCATAGCTGGAGGCAGATGGAAAAGGCAACCATACATTGATTTTTAAAAAATAAAATAAATAAATAAATAAATAGATAGATAGATAGATAGATACTGGTAAGAAGTATTCAAAATCATGAAAAGCAAGGACATACAACCATGATTAGTCTATCCAGCAAAGCTATCATTTAGAATGGAAGGGCAGATAAAGTGGTTCCCAGATAAAGTAAAGCAAAAGGAATTCATCATAACCAAGACATTATTATATGAAATGTTAAAGGGACTTATTTGGGAAAAAGAAGATCAAAACTATGAACATTAAAATGATAAACTCAGAATCAACAACATAATATAAAAAATAAAGACAAAACAAACTAAGAAACAACCAGAGTAGGTAAAGTATCTCAGGTATGGGGATCATTTGGAGGGTTATCAGCTGGAATGGGGAAGGAGGAGAAATGGGGAAATAGCGCAGGGATCAAGAAGCATAGTTGGTAGGTACAAGATAGATAGGAGGGGGTATGTTAGCAATAGAATAGGAAAGGGAGGAGCCAAAAAACATACAGGCATGATCCAGGACCATAAACTAATGGGAGCGTGGGACTGCTGGAGAAAAGTGAGATACTGGGTGAGGGGAGAAAAGGGTAAAAAATTGGGATAACTATAACAGTATAATCAATAAAATATAATTAAAAATAAAATAAAACCATTTATTAGATAATCAGTCATTTCTCACCCCAAAATTCAAGGTAATAAAAAAATCCATTATTTAAAAACTTTACTGAAAAATTTTTAAACATCCTAATCATTTACTAATATTACAAAACCATTACTTATTTCTTCCTCTTTTTTACTCCTGTTTTGCACAGAGTATTTAAATTATGTGTATAGAATGATCTACTGATGGATGCCTTAAAACTTTAACCACTGGACATGGCACTATTATATGACAAAATTCCAAGGCGGCACACAAATTAACTTTTTATAGTAATTCATCTGTGAGCTGGCACACCCTGGAGTCTGTCAGTTAATGGCAATGCTATGTTAGTTATGACTCCCAGACTTTCAATTCAATATGAATTATTTTAATGCAATATTTTTCTAAGGGTACATGCACTTTCTTATGCATCGTCCTTTCAAAGGGCTGCCTGGCAGCTTGGTTTATGATATTTTAGCAAAGATAGCAGTAGTATTTCAAACAAAAAAAACCTTTTAAGATTAAGAAATAATTTACAGGAAAGTGGCTTAATAGTTCTCATTATCAAAGAATGTCGATTGGATGTCTGCCTGCACCACACTTGAGGGAAAGAATTGTTGAAATACCTTCAAGTCTGTAAGCTCAGGACCCCCTTGATTTAGTGCTACTTGACCAGTAGATGTCGCTGTGGCTGGACATTATTTCCAAAATACAAAAGGTGACCTCATTTTAAAGGATATTAGGGGGGAAAGCAAACAATTCCTCCTATATCTAAACACGTGCTCTTTTATTTAAGAAAATACAATAGGCATCTAAGAAATGTTTGCTGAGTGAGTTAGTGAGCAATGTTATTCTGCCTTGAAATCTTTGTGACTGAATTATGTTTTGACAGGAATGTCAGAAGAAAAGCTTTCGAGTTTGCAAGACAAAAATTATCTCTAAGATATGAACAGATAAATTTAAAAGAAAACTTGTCTAGAGTTCATTCGTGAGAAGAGGCATGGCAATTCGAGCAATTTGATTTCAAAGACATTAAATGCAACCTCTTTCCCTTCCCAGGTCAGCCCTGAGCTAGGTCCTACTAGAAAGAGAGTAGCTGATATGGTACAACAAGTTCCATGGGGAAGTGGAGCAGAGGTCATTTGTTCTGTCTTCCATCTGTAAAATGGGGAAAGGGCAGATTTTCTTGGTGCCAGAGACAGATAACTTCTAAAATCTAGAAGGAGCCAAGAAACAATTCCTATTAGCTCTCCTTCAATACCCACTTTCTGTTTTTGTTGTTGTTGTTTTGTTTGTTTTTTAATTTGAGGCTTACCTACAGACAACATAAAAAGATTAGGAAAACAGTTTACGAAGCTAGCAAATTATTCAGAGGTTTGATGCTTGTTATATATGACAATATGTAGTCCATTCATTTTCAGCACTTGCTGATTTAACCCTACTTAAAGATATATGAGGCAGGAATTTTTATTATCACCACGTTAAGAAATAAAGCATTTAAAAATAGCTGTTGAGGCTCTGAGAAGTTCAACAATTTGTCCAAGGTCATCTAGTTAACAAATGGTAGAACCAGATTCTAACGTGGCTTTGTGTGAAGCGCTTAGCTGTGATCTTTCTTAGTTCATTTTCCCAAGGCAACAGGATCTAGGCTGGGTCTGACTGCAGATTAAAACCTTAAGTTCATGTTGTTTAGTTGATTTTCCCCCCTTCATTTTAAGAATCTTAATTATTGAGCCATGCCTTTGAACCAGGCACACTGTAGTTCAACAAGGAGAATATAATGGCAAGAAAGCTGAGTGCCCTTAGGAGAATTTATAATTGAGCAGGAGTATAGATGAGGAGGAACTTGAATGAAGAAGGCCATCCAGCCCCTGTCTTCCACAGCCTAGGAAGGTTGGGGGAAAATGGGGAACATGTGGAGCAGCTGCTATGAAGAATGTGCTAGGTTAAATAATATATCTGAAGAAGTGACGAGTATTTCAGGATACTTCCTTCTACTCCTCAAATTAATTGAGCTTATTTTCTCAGATTTTCCAAAACAAAGTTCACCTCTGGCTAGAGCTCAAGCTTAAAAAATTCCAGTACAGAATTTAGGCTCATCTCTTGAAAGATTTTCAGCACTTCAAAACTTTTATCAGAAAAATAGATAATTAATAACACTACATTAAGGAGAAGGAGGCTGAAATAGTTACTTGACTTTCAAGTTGATTATCTATTTAACTTGATATTTAAAATCTTAATGTCACCCTGCTTTTGAAATAAGGAAAACAACCAAGTGAGAAATTTTTTCAAAACCTCAAGTTTTCGTGAGACAAACCTGTTTAGGGGCATTTGTGTTTGTATCATTAAGGTACACGAATTTATTGCTTAAATCTTGGATTTTAAACAATGCGACCTGCCTGCCTTGTGTTTCTTTTTAAGATTGTATTTATTTATCTTTTAAAGAGAGGGGAAGGGAGGGATAAAGAAAGGGAGAGAAATATTGATGTAAGGGGTAAACATTGATTGGTTGCCTCTTATACACACCCCAACCAGGGACCGAACCTGCACCCCAGGCATGTGCCCTGACTGGGAATCCAACTGGTGACTTTTCGATTTGCGGGATGACACTCAACAAATGTAGCCACACCAGTCAGGGCTATATTTCTTCATATATGGGTAGATTCTCTTCTGGCTCCGCCAGCATGTTTTCATTTTTTGCCTCCATTCCACTCAAAAATATTTTGTTAAATAGCTTATTGCATATTATGTTTAGAAATCCTCTTTTTGAGACATTCCATCTTGCTTCTGATGAGAGAGGCAAATCTGGTTGAGTGATAATTACTAAAGGATTTCTTCAGACTCAAATCTTTCCCCATACTACCTCAGGGCAGGTAGAAAATCTTGCTCTGGAGAAATCACAGAATAAGTCTCTTTAAATTGAGGGAATAATAACCAAGTCCACAATCAGTATATATTTCCAGAGTGGCCTTCAAAAACTGTATAAATTTATTATTAAAGCCCCAAACAAGAGGGCAAATTCCCAAGACAGGAAACATAAACAGCTAATATACATTTTAAAATTCAATCTTTCTAAATATAAAGAAATAAATAAAAGTACATTAATAGAGCAATAAGATTTTTTTTACTACGTTTTTTCTAAATATTAATAAAAAATCTTTAACTGATTTTTAAAGACCACATCTAATTTTAAATGCATACATTTAATGTCACTTGGAGTGGGGGTGCAGCCACAAGGCAGAACCTCAATTTTTGAGGGTATCCCCTCCCCTGCAGGCACTACAAACAGTTTCTAGAGGTTTTGGTCACCTGGTTCTTTGCTGGTTGCCAAGATTCAAATCAATGATTTGGAACAAAAGGAAGAAATAAACATTCACCTGGAACAGAAAGAATAAATAAAAGTTGGAAAAAAATGATGAGAGGAGAAGAAGAGAGCAAGAAATTGAAAACTTATGTGAAAAAATAATGAAAGAAAACTTCCCTAATTCAGCAAAGGAAATAGACATACAAGTCCAGGAAGCACATTGAGTTTTAAACAAGCTACACTCAAGAGGGACCACACCAAGACACATCATAATTAAAATGCCAAAGGTGAAAAATAAAGAGAAAATTTTAAAAGCAGCAAGAAAAAAAAGTGAGTTACCTACCAAGGGGTTCCTATAAGAATGTCGGCTGATTTCTCAAAAGAAACCTTGCAGGTAAAAGGGCCTGGCAAGAAGTATTCAAAGTGATGAAAAGCCAAAGATCTACAACCAAGATTACTCTATCCAGCAAAGCCATCATTTAGAATGGAAGGGCAGGTAAAGTGCTTCCCACAGAAGGTAAAGCTAAAGGAGTTCCTCACCACCAAGCACTTATTATATGAAATGTTAAAGGGAATTTTAAAGAAAAATAATGACAACAAACTCACAATTATCAACAACTGAGTCTAAAAACTAAAAATAAAAACAAACTAAGCAAACAACCAGAATAGGAACAGAATCATAGATATGGGGATCATACATATTGTCCAGACCTTGTACCTACGGAGTGCGTGTGATCAATTGGCAATAACTTTGCGTCTCCTTATTTCATGTGCTTATTAATTTTGAAAAACTATGTTTCTAAGGTTATGATTTAACATCATTGTTTCAGATATAACGCATTAAATTCTGAGAGCAACTGTCATGTCTAAGGAATACAATGTGAAAGCAACCATAATTTCTGGACTGCCTGCAGGGCAAACTGCTGAGGAAATTGTAGACTTCAATAACATCGCTTTACATACAGTTTACAATATGAAAAAGGTGCATGATGCTGATCCTGATGTTGCCACACCAACAAGGAAAATGCATAAGGTATGCAAGGATGGCACAAGTCCAGATACTGTACATAGAATCCGGGAGATCATCATTGAAGATCCAGGATGTTTATCTTGACATTTTGAGAGAAGTAGTTGTACTGTGGATGAAGCAAGTTGCAAGTGCACATCATTTTACCTTCCAACAAGGTGGTGCACCAGCACATAACCAAAAAAGTTGCAAGAATGTCTCAGTGTCAATGTTCCTGAATTCTGGCTGAAGGAAATCTGGCCACCTAGTTTACCAGATGCAAATCCTTAAGACTATTATGTATGTAGAATTTGTGAGAGAGAAGTTTATAAACAACCTCATTCCAATAAAGAGGCTGTTAAAGCTAAGATTGAAAACATTATGATGTCCATGGATAAAGAAAAGTTAATTAAAGTGTGCCTGAGATTCTGAAGTTGAATTGAGTCTATTATTGCAGCAAATGGAGTTTTTTGAAAAATGACTATGTTTATATTTTACATATTAAGAATAAATATTTCAAAATATAACAATTTTGTGGTATGTTGTTTATTTTACTAAAATTTTGCCAATTGATCACATGTGCCATGTACATACACAGAACCCTTGAAAAGAAAGAGAGGAGTGAGTCCACCTGATCAGATGCAGGATTCCCTTATCCAGGCCAGCCACTACAAACTGGGAATACATCAAGAAACTCTACTCTTCTTCCCACAGACATACACATCCATTTGTGACTTACCCAGCAGGAATTTGGAAGCTGATTAAAGAAATGAAAATAATCCAAGTGTATTTCATTATGGTCAGATGCTAGCAAAATAAATCTAGATTATTATTATGTATTTATACTCACAACGAGAACAACTTGGCATGGATGCAAGGGATTTAATTATAATTTAGACATATCATGGCAGTCAATATTTTGTTTCATTATGCTTTTATTTATTAGCATGCCAACATGATCACAGAATGTTCTAAGTTCCTGCCAGTACTTCATTGACCTCCTATATTGTGAGAAAAAATATAAATTAGCAGTACAAAAAAAAAAATAAAGATCCACTTTCATAAGGAGCCTGTATCCGATATAGTAAGAATAATGAACCTAGAGAAGGAAAGGTGAATCTCCTTAAGTGCAGAAGCTCTTTGAAGTTTACCTGCTTCCTCAAAGGCTCTTCTCCCGCCTCCTAGTTATCCTCTCAGTATCACCCCTCTTTTAGGCCTTTCCCTTCCCAGTTAGAGTTTCTCCCCCTTTCTACTCCTGGAGTGCCCTGTTCTTACTTAACTAATTTGTTTCAACAATATGTTTTAATTATTATTTTTATAGTCTGTCTCTCTTACTGGTCAACGACTTCAGAAAGCAAAAGATTGCAAGAAATTTCCCTGTTCGTTATGGTGCATCCACATGAAGAAGTGCTATGCTGAAGTCAGAGAGAACAAAGAATCATAGGGCTTCTGGAATGTGAAAATCAAAGGGAGATACTATTTTATATCTAGAAGGCTAGCTGTAGTCAAGAAATCAGATAATAAAGATAATAACAAATGTTGGCAAGAATGTGGAGAAAGCAGAACCTTCATACATTCAGGTGGGATTGTAAAATGGTGCAACCACTGTGAAAAAGTTTGGTAGTTCCTTAAAATAAATAAACATAGATGATCCAGTAATTCCACCCCTAAGTATATAGCCAAGAGAACTGAAAAAAAAAAAAAAAAGTTGTCCATATAAAGACTTGTAGAGATTTTCATAGCAACATTATCTGTAATAGCTAAAAAGTAGAAACAAGTCAAGTGTCCATCACTGAAGAATGGAGCAACAAAATGGGGTATTATGCAGACAACGGAATATTATGTGGCAATAAAAAGAACACTAATACTGATACATGATAACAACATGGATGAACTTTGAAAACATTATAAATGAAAGAAGTCAGTTGCAAAGGACTACACATTGTATGAATGAGTCCATTTAAATAAAAGGCCCAACATATGTAAACAAACAAATAAATGAATGGTCCAGAATAGGCAAAACTATAGAGACAGAACATACATTGGTAGTTTCTTTGTGGTGGTAGAATTGCGGGGAATGATGAGTGACTGTTAAAAGGTACAAGGTTTCTTATGAAAATATTCTAAAATGGATTGTGGTAATGGTCACACAAGTCTGAATATGTTAAAAACCATTTAACTGAATACTTTAAGTGGGTGAATTGTCTGGTGTGTGAATTAAATCTCAATAAAGCTATAACTAAAAAAATATCAAAAAGCTCTTTAATACTCAAAGACATGATTTCTAAATAAAGTTTACTTTTAAAAGGTAAGTTGAACATTTATATGTGTGAGAAATGAGGTAAATAAAAATGCATGCAGATTATTTTTGCAAAAAGAATCACAAGAAGGATAAATCAGAAATTAATGGTAATGTCCCCTAGAGAGGGAGAGTTGGACAGGGTAGAAGGGAAAGGGAAGGTAGAGTCACTTCTCTAGGTAAGCCATTTTGTATAGATTTGACTTTTGAAACTATGCTAATGTTTTTACATAGTCAAAAAATTACATCAACAAATTAGCAGGAACACTGAAATTGAATACAAAGAAAAAATATATTGAGCTGTATATCAAACAGATAATATAACTGCATGGGAAGGAACTAATTTAGGGTTGTGAGCATATAAACTAGTTTCAAGACAAAAAGAATTGCAAATAAATCTTGAACTTTGCTTAGTAGTTTGTTATTGGAAGTGACATGGGTATAGAGATTCTCAAGAGTATTTTATAAATATTGCAGGATCGAACAAATGACTAAACTTACATTGAAGCTTTCAGAAACCAGAGCTTTCACTATTGAAAAATTAATGTGCAAATATGAAATGGGACAGTGATGAAGAACCCCATGCTGTTGGACTTGCATTAGAGGAATCATTATACAGTCATTGTTTAAAATACATAGGTACAGATTTACTACTTAGGTTGGCTGAAAGGGTATAGAAGCAATCACAGCCCAACAGCAATAAGCTCACTTAGCACCCAGATTTTGGTTTCTAAATTACATTTCCCACTATTAGGGACCAGTGCTTTTTGGAACAAATGGCTGATTGCAGCACTGGGCCATGAAAATACAAAATTATTATCTTTTGTAAAAAGATTTTATTGATTATTTTTAGAGAGAGGGGAAGGGAGAGAGGCTGAGAGAGACATCAATGTATGGTTGCCTTATTGATTATTTTTAGAGAGAGGGGAAGGGAGAGAGGCTGAGAGAGACATCAATGTACAATTGCCTTTCACCTGTCTTCAGCTATGGACCTGGCTGGAGACCTGGACTGCAACCTGGTTATGTGCCCTGGCTGGGAATTAAACCAGCGACCTTTGGGTTTACAGGCTGGCACCTTATTCACTCACTGTGCCATCAGCCAGGGCCAACATGATCATCTTATTGTATATAGAAGAGTTCAATGAATGATGTCACAAGTTTCCAGAGATCATCTTGCAGGGGTTCTTGCTGGCCAAATCAGGAACAATTTGAGCAGCAAAATAAATATCATTACTAACATATTATAACATGTTAAATGAAATTGGAATCCATGAGTCCCTACTGGTATAAATAGACAGATGATAGATAGAAAACTTATATTGGAAAGTCAATTGATGAATATAGATAGCATGATGGAATTAGAAAATCACTATTTGGCAGGCATCAGAATAATAATAAATTCAGAGATACAGAATGGGTGGTCCTTTCTGAAGAAACGACAAGACGGAGGAAATGGAGCAGAAGAACAAGTGGACCTTCCGAAAGTTCACCCACAGCGGCGTAGATCTCCATCAGCTACTCGACATGTCCTATGAGCAGCTAATGCAGCTGTATAGTGCCAGGCAGTGGCGGCGGCTGAACCCAGGCGTGCGGAGGAAGTGGCACTCAATGCTAAAGCACCTGCGCAAGGCCAAGAAGGTGGCATAGCCCATAGAGAAGCCTGAAGTGGTGAAGACACACCTGTGGGACATGATCACCCTGCCAGAGGTGGTGGATGGCATGGTGGGGGTGTACAATGGAAAGACTTTCCACCAGGTGGAAATCAAGCCGGAGGTGACTGGCCACGACCTGGGGCAAGTTCTCCATCACCTACAAGCAGGTGAGGCATGGCAGGCTGGGTGTCAGGGCCACCCACTCTTCTCGATTCATCCCTCTCAAGTAGTCAATAAAAGCACAGACTTACTTAAAAATAAATAAATTCAGGCAAGAAATATCAATAAATGTTCAAATTAGTGGATGAATGTTTGATAAAGAACAGAATACTTCCATTGGTTCAGAATAATTTTCCAAAAAACTTTGTTGAGTTGAAGCAAAATAGCCACCAAATAATACAGAAACATTGCAGCAAATACAACTTTAATCAAGTAATGAAGGTTAACATCACCATGATAGGACAGATTCAAATTGTATGCCACCTCATAGGACACACTGAGGACACAAAACATCACATCTGAGATACCTTTCCCAGCATGCAAAACCTGAATCTGACCTTTTTTTCTTTCATTTTGCCTTTATTATAGCATGTTTGCTTAATTTATAGCAAGCAGAAGATAAGCTGGGTCTTGTTTTGATCCAAGCATTGATATTTAAAAGGTTGTGCATATTATTAGTTAAAAAGAACATACCAAAATACCTTTTTAGAAGCTTTTATAAGAAAGAAAATACCAGCTATCCTCTTTGCTAGAACTGCAAAATACTGCTATAGTTTTATAGATTTTATTTATTTATTTATTTATTTATTTTTAATTTTTTAAATTTTTTTTAAAAGATTTTATTTCATTATTCTTAGAAAGAGGGGAAGGGAGAGAGGCAGAGAGGGAGAAAGACATCAATGTATGGTTGCTTTTCACCTGCCTCCAGCCACAGACCTGATGGGAGACCTGGTTTGCAACCTTGTTATGTGCCCTGGCTGGGGAATCGAACCTGCGACCTTTGGGTTCGCAGGCCGGCGCCTTAACCACTGTGCTACCAGCCAGGGCAGATTTTATTTATTTTTAAAGATAGGGAAATGGAAGAGGAAAAGGAGGCAGAGAAATATCACTCAGTTGCCTCTTGCACACTCTCCAATTGGGGACCAGGTCCCCAGCTCAGGCATGTGCCTTGACCGGGAATCAAATCAGTGACCTTTCACTTTGCAGGACAATGCTCAACCAAGTCAGCAGTGCCAGTCAGGGCTACTGCTACAGTTTGAAACAGATTTTTTGTTGTTTATATTATACATTTGGGAAGATCTTAAAAAATCAAAGAAACATGCATAGAAATAACTGCATAGCTGAACCTGAACATTAACTACAAAAGTAATTAAATAAAATTTTAATTTGTTTAAGTCATTAAATAAATTTAAAAATTACAAAAGTAAGGAAATGAAAGTTAGAAATACTATCAAATATACAAAGGTCCTAGAACCAATCCTTTGAACACATTCCACAAGCAGTATTTTTTTTTAAAGATTTTATTCATTATTTTAGAGAGAAGGACAGGGAGGAGGAAGAGAGGGAGAGGAGCATCAATGCACGGTTGCTTTTCACCTGCCTGCAGCTACAGACCTGGCTGGAGACCTGGCTTGCAACCTGGTTATGTGCCCTGGCTGGGGAATCAAACCAACAACCTTTGGGTTCACAGGCCAGTGCCAATCCACTGAGCCACACCAGCCACAAATAGTACTTAAAAACCACCTTTTGTTCTTTATAGGCAAGGCCTAGATTACTAAAACCAAAATTGAAAAAAAAAGCAATTCTTTAAAAGGAATCATTTCTCCACAATATTTGTTACTTATAACTTGCATGCAAGTGATCTAAAAAATTTTTAAATGGTACCTTTTATTCTAAAATGAGATTGGACATGTCAAGTCACTTCTTTTTTCTTTTCTTTTCTTTAATACTCACCTGAGGACATGTTTATTGATTTTAGAGAGAGGAAGAAAGAGAGGGAGAGAAACATCAGTGTGAGAGAGAAACATTGATCAATCTACCTGGCGTACACTCCCTGACTAGAGACTGCATGCACCCTCAACCCAGGCCTGTGCCCTGACCATGAATCAAACCTGTGAACTTTCAGTTTTGTGGGATGATGCCTAACCACACCAGCCAGGCCTCAAGTCATTTTTATTGCTGCCAAAATGATTGCTCAGAGAAATGCTAGGATTTATAAATGGTTAAGGGCATTCTTTCCTCATTTTTAGTCAGGTATTACATTGATGATCTAAAAAACTCAAAGATGTGAGTTTTTTTTAATGTTTTCATATTCCAAATCTTCATAGAAACCAGGGAAAAGCAGTGAAGGCTCCATGTTTTAGTCAAAAACAAAGACTCCCTGGAAATGCTACTTAACCCAGTTGGAATCATTCCCTAAGTCAGTGAGGCTAACAAAAGAACTGTTCCACACTGTGTCAGAAATTAACTATTGTCACAGGCCTAGATGTTTTGACAAGACAAAAAAGTCTACTCTGAATCTAAATGTGCCTGATCACTCACTGTAATGTGGCTACAACTTCACTTTTGTATCATTCTATCTTATTAACAAGCTATATTTCTAGGTAAACAGGTTTAGCTATAGATATGAAAGTTTATTTTTAATAAGATGGTGCTGCAAATTATGGTTAACCAACATCTTTTCACCAATATTTCAAGCATAAAAATGAGAATTTTTACAAAAATATAAGCACTGCAAATTGGTAGCTGCCCATAACATTACACAAATTGGACTTAAAAAGTGACTTCTTACAACATTGTATCCATTACAATGTAAGTAAACCAAACTATGAGTGAAAACAAATGATACACAACTAAAAATATCACCAGTTTGTACTATCAGCAGCAACTGGATTTGGGACTAATCAGAGAGCTTAACCTAGATTTTGACCTAGACATGGAAGGGCTAAACCAACATCAGATAATCCCTTGATTCCTGATATGATGCACTGAGGAGACACATATCTTTTAGGTTGTTTATCTCTTCCAAGAATGCATAATAATCACAGTGAAGTCATAAGAAGGCACTAGATAAACCTAAAGCGAGGGACAGTCATTAAAAACAATGGACAATGAAAAACAGTGAAAGGGTGATAAATCATTGTAGCTCAAAGGGGACTAAAGAGACATGGTAGCTAAATGCAATCAATGTGTGGTCAGAAATTGGGGAAGAAGAGTATTGTAATATTTAATATTGGGACAGTCAATGAAATTTGAATGTAGGCTATATGTTGCATAATAATATTGGATCAATATTAAATTTTTGAGTTTGACAATAAGAAACTATCCTAAGAAGATACATTAGCAGTAAAGGTCTTTAAAAAAATTAATTTATTGTTGTCTCACATTTTCCCCATTTTTCCCCATTGCCCTCCCCTATGTCACTTTCCCTATCCTCTCTCCCACAGTCAATCCCAAATGTTGTCCATGTCCATGGGTCATTTATACTACTTCCTTGACTACACTATTACCCTCCTTTGCCTCTTTCCCCTCTCCTCCCTCCCCTCTGCACACTGGAAGTCTGATCCTTGTTTCCATGCCTCTAGTTCTATTTTGTTTGTTTGTTTTGTTCCTTAGTCTCCTGTATTGGAAGAGACCATACGGTAGGTGTCTTTCACCAACTGGTTTATTTCACTAAGCATAATACTCTCCAGTTCCATCCATGTTGTTGCAACAGGTAGGTTCCTACTTTCTTTCTGCTGTGTAGTAAGTATTCCATTGTGTAAATGTACCCAAGTTTTTTTTTTTTTTTTAAAGATGTTTTTATTTTATTATTTTTAGAGAGAGGGGAAGGGAGAGAGGGAGAGAGACACCAGTGTATGGTTGCTTTTCACCTGTCTCCAGCTACAGACCTGGCTGGAGACCTGGCTTATAATCTGGTTATGTGCCCTGGCTAGGGAATTGAACCAGGGACCTTTAGGTTCTCAGGTCAGTGCCTTATCCACTGTGCCACCAGCCAGGGCCTTACCAAAGTTTTAAAATCTATTCATCTACTGATGGGCACTTAAGCTGTTTCCAGCACTTGGCTGTTGTAAATAGTGCTATTATGAACATAGGGGTGCATGTGTTCTTCTGAATTGGTGTTTCAGGGTTCTTCAGGTATAATCCTAGCAGTGGAATCACTGGGTCAAAAGATAGTTCCATTTTTAGTTTTTTGAAGAAATTTCATAGTTTTCTACACCAGTCTGCATTCCCACCAAAAATGTACCACAGCCCCCTTTTCTCCATATCCTCGCCAGCACTTATTGCTGGGAGAACTGGACAGGGACATGCAACAAAATAAAGCTAGACCACCAGCTTACACCATACACCAGAATAAACTCAAGATGGATAACAGACTTAAACATAAGCCATAACACCGTAAAAGTCCTAGAGGAAAACATAGGCAGTAAAATTTCAGATATCCCAAGCAGCAACATTTTCACCAATACTTCTCCAAGGGCAAGAAAAATAAAGGAAAAAATAAGCAAATAGGACTACATCAAACTGAAAGGTTTCTGTTCAGCTAAAGAAAATATCAGCAAAATTAAAAAGGAACCCACTGTATAGGAAAACATATTTGCCAATGATACCTCAGATAAGGGTTTGATCTCTAAAATACATTAAGAACTTTAATGACTCAACACCAGGGAGACAGATAGCTCAATTCAAAAATGGGCAAAGGGCCTGAACAGACACTTCTCTGAGGAGGACATACAAAGGGCCCATAGGCATATGAAAGAATGCTGAACTTCACTAGCCATCAAAGAGATGCAAATTAAAACCACAGTGAGGCCCTAACTTGTGGGGCTCAGTTGATTGAGCCCCAGCCTGGGAGCCCAAGGGTCCCTGGTTTGATTCCCCAGCCAGGGTACATAACCACGTTGCAAGCCAGGTCTCTAGCCAGGTCCCTAGCTGGAGGCAGGTGAAAGGCAACCATATATTGATGTTCCTCTCCCTTTCTTCCTCCCTTTCTGCCCTTCTCTCTAAAAATAATAAATAAAATCTTTTAAAAAATTAAATTAAATTAAATCACCATGAGTTACCACCTCACACCTGTCAGAATGGCCATCATTAACAAATCAGCAGTAAAGGTCTTGATGTCTTCGAGTTACTCTCAATAAATTTGAAAAACAAGGACTTTGCTCCAGGGTATCCTTTCCCTCCCCTGTTCTGTCTTCCTTGGAAATAACATCTAGGTCTCAGTTGTTTTTCAGTTCCGCCTCACAAAGCAGCAAACTCAGGTGGGCAACTCCAGAACCAACTGCAATGACTAAAGACCCCCTGTCTCTGATACCTGGGTAACTAATGAATATTCTACTGCAACCCCTGCCTAGAGAGCTCCCTCCCACCAGCAAGAGATCAATAAAAGCCTCAGGACATAGGATCCAGAGTGTGGTTCTTCCTCTGGAGAGCAGTCCAGTCCCATCATTCCCTTCCCCTTCTTTTCTCCCACTTCTTCTCCACAGGCACTTCTCTCCTAACCCCCAGGCTAATCCCCTGCACTGGCCCATTTCTCTGACTTCCCAGCCAGCAAAGTCCAGTCAGCCCAGGCTCTCCTATTGCTTCTTCTATGCTAAGCCCTTGTGTTACTGTTCCCAGCTTTAATAAATGGATCCTTATAGTTACCTGGATCACCTGGACTCATGTTGTGAATCTTTCCTGCCTGAAGTCAAGAACCCACACACTATAGCTGGCCCAAGGCAGACGGCTCAGGTCCAGGATCCCATCTGGCAACAACAGGAAACAATGATTCTCAAGGGGAAGCAGGGTGAGCGGCAGATGGCACCGAAGTAATGAGCTGTATAGGGCCATGTCCACAAGTCAGCAGCCCACGGCTAACTAAGCCAGCAGATGTGTATTGTTTGACCTCTTCAATATTTTTAAACATGGGAAATTTTGTACGGTATCCAGATTGCCGGCTGCCCTTGAAAACTTGGAAGATCTGGCAACACGGAACCTGCAATCTCTTGTGGCAACAAGTGGCCGGAGCTGAGGACCCTCACAGAGAGCACATCCTCTTCAGTTCATCCCAGTCTCCGCACAGGCCAGCCAAGCCTCTCATTTACACAGCCTGCGGGCTCCGCAGGCACGTGAGCCTGTGACAAGTCTAGGTAAGTTGTGAATTCCTCAGTTACCTATGAAATCCCTCCTTCCTCCGCCCCTCTTGGTCTCTCCACCTTCCTTTTTGTATCTTTCTGCATTACATTCTATTCTCAGTGAAATGTTAACTAATTTTGTTTTATTTATTTACTTTTAAAAAGATTTCATTCATTATTTTCAGAGAGAAGGATATGGAGAAAAGCAGAGAGGGAGAAAAACATCAATGTATGGTTGCCTTTCACCTGCCTCCAGCTAAGGACCTGGCTGGAGACCTGGCTTGCAACCTGGTTATGTGCCCTGGCTGGGAATCGAACCAGTGATCTTTGGGTTTGCAGGCCAGCGCCTTATCCACTGTGCCACACCAGCCAAGGCAACGTTTTAATTTTAAAGAAGTAAAAGGCATTCAAGTTTGGCAAAATTAAGCTTATGTTTGAAAACTAAAATAAAGAGGGGCAAACAAATATTTTATTACAAATTGCCTCAAAGAGTTCCCATAGTCCTGCATTAATTAGAAAACTTAAGAAGCGAATGCCATTAATGATCCCATTGCCATCCCTTTTTCCCCGACCCATCATGTCCTAGGACAAGTCTCTTTAAAGATATTCGTATGAGTATTTTTTGCCGTCTTCCTTCGCTAGTATTTTCAGAAACTTAACACATGCTGGACATGGCAGGTGTGATTCTAATTTTACCATGGGTGGGAGTCCCCCAAGCCGACTGTTTCAGAAGGGCTTTGGGAATTGTATCAGAACATCAAGCCGGTTGGAGCATTGTGTTGCCCAAACAGCAACCCATTTGGACATAAGTTCATTGAGTATGGGCCTCCTTCTAGCCAGTTAAACCCCTGTGAGCTATGAGTGATTTAAAAAGAAAAAAATATATATAGCACCTGTTCCAGCTTTGGCAAGAACCCTAAAATAGAGCTACCATTTCTCATGAGAGCTAAACTTCAATACTTGCAGCTGCTGACTTCCTTATCAAAAATCAATTTCTATTATATAACATATAAAAATAGGATGGCCTTTCTAATTCACCACTTTTCTTCTTGACCAAAGGGATCTTTTTGAGCATTTCTGTATTGATTGGAAGACCATAAGAGAAAGTTTCTTTCTTTCCTTCTTTCTTTTTCTTTCTTTCTTCTTTCCTTCTTCCTTCCTTCCTTCCTTTTTCTCTCTTTCTTTCTTTCATCAAAAGTCATTGACCCACTAAAAGAATCTATTGTACTTATAAATTAAAATTCCACTTTTAAAAGGAAGCATAGATATATAAAGAACTCATATGACTCAACACCAGAAAGACAAACAACCCAATTAAAAAATGGGCCAAGGACCTGAACAGATACTTCTCCAAGGAAGACATACAGAGGGCCCATAGATAAATGAAAGGATGCTCAACATCATTAGCCATCAGAGGGATGCAAATTAAAACCACAATGAGATACCAGCTCACACTAGTCAGAATAACCATTATAAACGAATCAACAAATAACAAGTGCTGGTGAGGATATGGAGAAAAGGGAACCCTAGTGCACTGTTGGCGGGAATGCAGACTGGTGCAGCCACTGTGGAAAACAGTATGGAATTTCTTAAAAAACTAAAAATGGAACTGCCTTTTGATCCAGTAATCTCAGTGCTAGAATTATACCTGAAGAATCCTGAAACACAGTTCTAAAGAACTATGCACCCCAATATCCACAGCAGTGTTATCTGTAATAGCCAAGTGCTGGAAACAGCCTAAGTGCCCATCACTAGATGAGTGGATCAAAAAACTGTGGTACATTTACTCAATGGAACACTATGTGGCAGAAAGGAGGAACTCCTACCCTTGATGATAGCACAGATGGAATGGATGAGTATTTTGCTACTGTAAGATAACCCAGGCAGTGAAAGACAAATATCACGTGATTTCATTTATAAGTGGAATTGAATGAACAGAACAAATAAGTGAGTAAAACAAAACCAGAAGCATGGAAATAAGGAACAAACCGACAGTGATCAGAGGGGAAGGGGGGAATAACTGGGGAAAGGAGGGTCTAATCAAGGAACAAGTATAAAGGACCCAGGGACATGGACAACAGGGTGAGGACTGACTGTGGGAGTGGTGGAGGGGACAGGGCAGGGGAGAGCAATGGGGGAAAAATTGGGAGAACTGTAATTAAACCACAATAAAATAAAAGGAAGCAAAGAGTGGCTGTTTTTTGTTTTTGTTTTTCTGCCTCAAGCAACCCATAAGGGAATACATTAAAAAATAAACACAGGAACATAAAACTTTACTCAGTAAATACAACCAATAAAACTGGCTTTGTTTAGTATAATAACACACATGGAGAGAGGCAGAAAAAATGGAATGGCAAGAAAAGGATGAGAGGGTGACAAGAGAAAGAAGTGTACTAAAGATGGGAAGGGAAAAGCTAAAAGCCAACTCCTTGTTTAGACCCCTCACCAGGTTTCCAACAACCTTAGCTCCCAAACTCATTTTACATCCTAATTGTGCAAATGCCATCCTTCTTGGTCTCACTCCATGAGCTTCAACACTTCTAGTCTATTCATTTTGGTCCCTGATGCCATGGATCCAACCCCTGGGATGCCCTGACCAAACCAGCCACAGGATCTTTCCCGAACCATATCTCAATTCTCTTAAAACTAATGAACACACTCATGGTAGTAATGTCTCTACAATGTTTTTATTCATCTTAATTATGTAGATCTTTTTCCTAGAGTGCGCGTGGTTTTATTGGTTGTATTCTGGATAGCTCATTTTTAGCTGTGTAAAAGAACATACCTTGTGCTTTATAAATTCATCCATTCAAGTAGTACTTCCTGTTGAATGCCATCTAACAAATTGGGAATGACTGACTTAGGAGGGCATATTTCACCTCCTATAACAGAAGTCACTAGTACCCATCCCATAGCCATTCTGTCCAAAGATCTTGTATGCAGCCATCTTTCTTTTAAGTAGTAAATACAAGTTGTCAGTAGTTGTTAGCTGAAGAGAGTAAAATCTTAGAGAAAAAAAAAAAGATCCACTCCTTAAACTTCATCTATAGAAACAGGATGCTTTATGATTGATGATAACTCCCTCATATGCAAAAGAAAGAAAGAAAGAAAGAAAGAAAGAAAGAAAGAAAGAAAGAAAGAAAGAAATAGGGTAATTTAGAATGCATGTATTAAAAAAATAGTTTGATTTTAAAATGTACAGGAAGAAAAAATATTAAAAATTAGTTCTAAAAAACAGTAAGGAATTGTAATCCATTGATAAAGTAAATAAATTTCATCACTTTCTTCTTTTCACCGCTCCTCACCTATGTTGATTCTGCAGCATCTCATCCAACCAGTGCTGGGTCCCAGCGAGGTAGGTACCACTGGCATACGCCCTGTTTTGTAAATGAGGAAGCTGAGGCTCTGAGATGTAAAACCATTACCTTGGATAGGATCATACAGGTAATAGAAAAAGTCCATGGGCTCTGAAAGACTTGATTTTCTTCATCTTGTAAAAGCCACCCAATTGCATCTTTTACATTCAGGATGGATCTAGACTATTATCCTTGCATGTGAACTGTACAATATGTATTAGAAACAATAGATGCTAATAATTACAGTAATTTCTTTCAGAACCAAGAAAGAGGCTATTTTAACCTCCTATAATGAGAATTTTGTGGAAAAATTGAAAATTCTGATCAAATTCCTTTATGTTCAACCACCAAATATAAATTGTAGGGCATCTCTTTAAAAAAAAACAAAAACTTTTGAACTTTGGAAGCTCTGAGATGCTGTTTTCAGGAAAATTTGGGTGAATAAATTATTCATATTTTTGTATGGGGGTACTTTTAATATTAAATAAATGCTCTCCCTCCTCATCCATTAATTAATACAGTTCCACCAATATAAACAGATTGGAAAAAAAAAACAGATTGGTATTTCCATTAATATAAGCAGTAAATAGATGATCAGGGTACTGCATGTTACCTTAATTCCCAAAAACTCAGTTTCCTCATCTGCACAATGCGAGGGCTCTTATGGGAAGATCTATAATTGAGTTCTGCTCTACTGTATGGCTTTTTTGAAGCCATACAGTAATAATGTATAATGTATAGCATAATAAGAATTCATTATGGTATTACATTTGTCCCAATTTCTTTTCCCTTTGCTCCCCTCTGCCCAACACCCCCTCCCTCCAGCAATCACACCTCTCTTAGTTCATATCTGTGGGCCATGTATGTGAGTTCTTTGGCTTTATCTTTTCCTGGACTATTCTTAACATCTCCCTTTCCATGCCATACCCACCAACTATGCTTCTTAATCCCTGCACCTTTCCCCGCTTCTTCCCCTTCTCAGATGATACCCCTCTAAATGTTCCCCATATCTTTGATTCTGTTCCTCTCTGGTTGTATGCTTAGTTTTATTTTTATTTTTTAGATTCTGTTGTTAATAGTTGTGAGTTTGTTGTCTTTTTAACATTCATAACTTTGATCCTCTTTTTCTTGAGTAGGTCTCTTTAACACTTCATATAATAATGGCTTGGTGATGATGAACTCCTTTAGTTTTACCTTGTCTGGCAAGCATTTTATCTGCCCTTTCATTCTAAATGATAGTTTTGCTGGATAGAGTAATCTTGGCTGTGGGTCTTTGCTTTTCATCACTTTGAATACTTTCTGCCAAGCTCTTTCACCTGCAAAGTTTTGTTGTTTTTTTTTTGAGAAATCAACTGACAGTCTTATAGGAGTCCCTTGGTAGGTAACTCTTTTTCCCTTGCTGCTTTTAAGATTTTCTTTTTATTTTCCACCTTTGGCATTTAAATTATGATGTGTCTTAGTGTGGTCCTCCTTGGGTCTAGCTTGTTTGAGACTCTCTGGTATTTGAGACTCTCTGGTACTTCCTGGATTTGTATGTCTATTTCCTTTGCCAAATTTGGGAAATTTTTTTCATTATTTTTTCACACAAGTTTTCAGTTTCTTGCTCTTCCTCTTCTCCCTCTGGCACCTTATGATTCGGGTATTGACACATTTAAAGTTGTCCAAGAGCCCTGGCTGGTGGCACAGTGGATAAAGTGCCAGCCTGCAAACCCAAAGGTCACTGCTTCAATTCCCAGCCAGGGCACATAACCAGGTTGCAACCCAGGTCTCCAGCAGGTCTGTGGCTGGAGGTAGGTGAAAGGCAACCATACACTTATGTTTCTTTCTGCCTCTCTCCTTTCCCCTCTCTCTAAAAATAATAAATAAAATCTAAAAATTAAAATAAAAAAAAGTTGTCCAAGAAGTTCTTATGACTCTCCTTATTTTTTTTCTTGTTTGCTCTTTCTGTACTGGTTGATTATTTCTTCCTTATGTTCCAAATCATTGATTTGAACCTGATTTTTTTCTCTTCACCCTTGGTTTCATGTGGATTTTTCTTCACTTCACATAGTCTAGCCTTCAGTTCATCTTTTCTGCATTTGCTATATTTAAGCATATCTGTGAAGTCTGTGAGCATCTTAATCACCAACGTTTTGAACTCTGACTGAGTCTGTTCGGTTGGCTATCTCTTCATTGCTCAGTTCTCCCACTGGCACCTTGATCCGCTCCCTCTTTTGAGCCATATTTCTCTGTCTCCTCAGCTTGACAACTTCCTGTGTTTGCCTCTGTGTCTTAGGCAGTTCTGCTATATTTGTTATGGTGTAGGCGGCGGAGCCTTAGGGATTCATCAGTGCAGGCAACTCGTTTCACCACGTCGTGGCACTGTGCGTTGGGGAGGAGGCTGAGAGAGAACAATGTTGCTCGTCCATTGAGTCTGGCAGTTTTGTCCTCTGCCCCCACCCCCACTGGTTTTCACAGTCAGAAGCAATGTGGCTCTATTTTTCTAAGTGGGGAACTATGGACTGACTGGTCTGGCCCTGGGATCATTTCCTAGGTTTAAATGTGTGACTGTGCTTTTTGCTGCAGCCTCAGCTCTGGTGTTGGTGCCGCCACTGCAGCTCTCCTTTCTGGCTCTGCTCCTCCCATCTGTCTGGCTGAGTATTTCTTTACTTCTTCATTTGTTGCATTTCCATGTTGTTCAATTTTCTGAAGTTGCTGTGTTGTTTTTATTTAGTTTTGAGGTAGATGTAAATATCTTTTAGTTGTGAGGGAGATACAGCGTGTCTACCTATGCCTCCATCTTGGCTGGAAGTCTCAAGATAAGGCTCTGCTCTATGGCTTTTTAATGCAATCCTAGGATGTAAATTGCCCTTTCAAAATAATTCTCTGTTACCACAAGAAATAAAGTTGCTATGAACTAATTGTATTTATTGGTTACAAACAACAGAGCCAACTCTTGCTATTATGAAATAATAATAACAACAAAGGAACTTTGGGAATTGAAGAAAAAGCTGTAGAATGAAGCTCAGAAAAGGGCAGGAACTAGGGAGTCGCAGGCTCTAGGTGATAAAAACAAATACATTGAAGATAAGTAAGTTTAACTGTTTTGGAACATTGTGAAGCTTTTGCTACTCTGTTCTATTCAAGTTTCAGAGAGACAGCATCCAAGATTTAATGTGGGGCTTCTGCCCATACCTTGGCCAGGCACAGGACACTTCATACACATGATAGATATGTTATTCAGATTGTGGGTGAGCATAGGCTCCTCCAACCAAAACTTGGGTACTGCCACCAGAAGAAGAGAATGGAGGCTGGGCAGTCAAAAACAACAGATGTTCATGAACCTGATGTTAGGAATTTGGCCTCTTCATCCCTTTACAGGGATCTGTGACATGAGTTTGAGGCTAGGGATAGATACAAATCATGAATAGAGATAAGGATAAACCCTGGATCAAAGCTGTGGCCCAGGCCAGGAAGGCATAGGCTGGAGCCAGTGAAAGCAGATGAGAGGAGAGGGCACTTGGAGTTCTGAGGGGTGAGCAGCTGTATTTTCTGATATGCACTTCATTCAGCCGCCTGTACCGAGAATGCACCACATGGTCAATGGAATGGAATGCAGGGCAGACACCAGCCCCTCTGAAGCACACAGAAATCTGATACAATGGCTTTAGCCTAATGCACATCCAGGCATTTTCTCTCCTTTAGTTCCAATTCTTTGTAACGTCCAAGGGTTAGACCAGTCAAGCCAGGATGGGCAAGCCCAAACTGCACATGCAGGTAACACCAGCCATGTTAACTGAAGGCAGGGAGAAATTGTCTCTCTTTTTTTTTTTTTTTTCTTAAGCTGAGGCTCACCCAGCTGGCACCAGAGAGAGGTCTTGGTTTTGGCTGGAAGGTGCTAGTTCCAGAAAATGTAGAGGAGACTACTGTGATAAATGCATAGAGTGCAGTCACATTTAGAGCCAAGGACTAGAACCAAGGAGCAGTATCCAAGAGGCCAATTTGAGACTATGGTAAAAAATGAGATCAGAAATAGGTCTAGAAACAGTGGGAAGCGGGATGGCTTGAGAAAGTTCAGGATAAAAACTTTCAGCCCAAGGAGTTAAAGCCTTTTTCTCATTGGATGCTGGTCACATGGGAGAAGGCTCAGCAACCAATTAGATCATTTAGTAGTACAGAGCTGGGTTGGAATAAAAAGGGCAAATACCCTAGGCAGTCATGGGTACCTGGTCCACGGCAGGCAGGAACTTAAGGGTCTAAAGGCTGGAATCCAGAGTCCTGGAGGTCTAAGGATTAGTCAGGAAGCCACTAGCCAGTAAAAAAGACATCTCCTCCCAGTGATACTCTCCAAGTGAGGATATTTACTAAATGTGAGCCATCTTCCAGTTGGGCAAGTACAGATGCTTAAAGACAGACACTGTTTCTGTACGATAGTAGGTCCCAACCATGCTGCCCACTGGAGTCACTTGGAATCTTTTGAATAGACTAATGCCTGTTATCCATAATTAGGGTCAGTTCAGTTAGTTGGGGGCACAACCAGGCATTTTCAAAGCTCCCTGCATGATTCCAGGGTGCAGTCGGGGTTGAGAACTGCTATCCTAGAGCATGGGATCCCTCTTAGCGCTCTTTAGAATGCTGGTGCAGAAGGTTTTTCTTAGAAGGTAGGTTTCACATCCAAAAATATCTGGGAAGTAATGCATAAAGTACACAACATTCTTTTGAAGATTTAACAAAGTCTGAGAAATTTTTTGGTAAAATAGCTTTGTCCCCTTTCATAAGGTGAAATTTATATATAGTTAAATGCACAGATATTAAACATACATTTCGATGAGTTTCAATAAATATATATATATATATCTAACTCTTGGTGATCTGGATAAAGGGAATATAGGAATTCCTTGTACTGGCCTTGGAACTTTTCTATAAGTTGAAGTGAAATCAAAATTAAAAGTTACAAAAAGAATACATGTATAATAACATCACTCAAATCAAGAGAGAAATTTCATCACTCCAAAAAGTTCCTAGTGCTCTTTTCCAGTCACCCCCAGACTCCCCCCAGAGGCACTCATTATTCTGATTTCTATCACCATAACTAAGTTTTGCCTGGTCTTGTATTTTATATAAATGATATAGTCTATGTACTAGTTTGTGCTTGCTTCTTTCCCTTGGCAGTTTGATTTATGAATTAGTAGTTTATGTTTGTGATGTTCATATATATCTGTTGCTGTGTGAATCAGTAGTTCATTCCTATTATAACTAAAGCTGCTATTAATATTTTTATACCAGTCTTTTCATGGATCTACACTTTCATTCTGTGTGCAGGTGTATCACATGTTTTATACACACACATACATGTACACACACACAGATGCTGAGAAGTCCATCTAGGAATGGAATTATTATTGTCAGTAATTAGCTGTTTAGTAGCAAGCTGTTTCCTAGCTGGTTCAAATCTTTGCTGATGCTTAGTATTTAAACCTTTTTATTTTATAGTTTTTTTTTAGTTGATGTGAAGTGGTACCTTAGTATGGTTTTAATTCGTCTTTCTTTGGTGATTGATAATGTTAAGAACTTTATGCCCTGGCTGGCAGCACAGTGGATAAGGCACCAGTTTGGGAACCCAAAGGTTGCTGGTTTGATTCCCAGGCAGGGCACATAACCAGGTTGCAAGCCAGGTCTCCAGCCAGGTCCATAGCTGGAGGCAGATGAAAGGCAAACTATACATTGATGTCTATCTCCCTCTCTGCCTCTCTCCAAAAATAATGAAAGAAATCTTAAAAAAAATTTTTTTTAAGTTAAAAAATAAAAAAACAAGACAAAAAAACTTTATCATGTACTTATTGATCATTTGTATATCTTCTTTTGTAAAATATTCCTTCAAGTGTTTTGCCCAATCTTTTTTAGTTTTTTTAAAAATTATCTTTCTATTATCAATTTTTAGTTCTTTATATATTTTGGATATGAATACTTTGTCAGATTGAATTGTGAATATTTTCTTCCATTTTGTGAATTGTTTTACTTCCTTAATTTTAAAAAATGCATCTGTCAGTTAATGTTTTAAGTTTTGTCAAATATGTCAATGTTTTGATGTCCTACTAATAAAATTTTTGCCTTCCTCAAAATCATAAAAATATTTTCCTATATTTTCTTCTAGAATCTTTATTGCTTTCATTTCCTTATTTAGGTTGACCACCCATCAAAACTTAATTTTTTATTTTGTATAGTTGTTTAACTCAGAATTTCCCAAATAGTTTTGGCCATGCAATTTATTTTTCTACATACCATCTATGTATATCTCAGAGAACTATCATCTGAAACACAATGAAAAATAAATGTTTCCCTAGAGGAATCAGTATAACAACCCAAACTGATAGACATGTCAAATCCATTTATTATAGTTAAGATCAAGTGAACATGACACAAAGGCATTAAGTTAAAATAAATTTATAGTAGATTCGATGAGGTTGTAGTATACTTTGACATAGCTAGGACAGAACTGTTTTCAATTAGGCTTGAAACCATAAATATTCAAAACATGGAAAACTATCAAATGTCAACTAACTTTTCTCCAACAAATTGGCTCCTGACCAGTTGCTCAAATGCTTTCCTTGTGAGTCCTTGGAGACAAGGACCATGCCTCATTCATCTCTTTTTCTATCAGCACCCAAAACAGTCCTAGTATGTGACTATATTCCATGTTCAATAAATATGTTTTCATTTAAAATACAATATTTCTCAAAGTATTATGAGATGTTAAGTTGTTAAGTTGTTCTTTTGGTGGTGACACTACAGTTGAGTTTTTTTTTTTCATTTTCAAATCTCCATTTTATATTTTTCAAAATTGAAATTGAATTATTTTTAAAATTTAAAATATAAAGTTTTAAAATATTCACTGGGAAGAAGTATTAAGTAATACTCTCTGGGAAGGAATATTAAGTCTCCATTAGAAGAGAGAAAAAAAGAGTTAATCTTAAATATTTTCTAAGTTTAACATTAATACTGAGACCTCAAAGATTCTGTCTCAGTTTGAGAAACTAATATGTGATGGGACTAAGCGGCTATTAGCAATTGTGTATGTTTTGCAAATGCCTTTAGGCAGCAACAGAAAATAAGAAAATTTATAACTGAATGCTTTACAAAATGGGCCTGATGTACTGATTACTGTTAGATGAGAACATTTGAACATGTGATCTGCTGCTTCATTATCTAATTTACCTTCAATCACCAAATATTCAGCTTCTAAGCTGATGGTTATAGAATATTGATAGAGGGATCCTATTAGGGTTCCTTCACCTCAAAGAATTCCTAAGAAAAAAACTGAGGGGTGCGTGTATGTGTGCGCGTGCGTGTGTGTGTTTGTGTGTATGTGTATAATAATCTGTAGTGGCTCTCACTAAGAATAACCAAATCATGGGTCAGAGTATTTATCATGGTTAATCTGTCACTAGAACAGTTGCATCTTATAATCTATCCCAAATATTATTAGATTTGTGTTTGCTCTTTTTTTTTCTTTGTTAAGATTTCATGTATTATTTTCAGAGAGAAGGGCAGGGAGGGTGGAAGAAAGGGAGAGAAACATCAGTATATGGTTGCTTTTCACCTGCCTCCAGCTAAGGACCTGGCTGGAGACCTGGTTTGCAACCTGGTTGGTTACATGCCCTGACTGGGGATTGAATAAGCAACCTTTGGGTTCACAGGCCAGTGCCAATCCACTGAGCCATACCAGCTGGGGCTGCCCTTTTTCTTTAAAACACTTCCTATCTTCCTTGTATTCACTACACAACGCTGCACTGACAGCAGAATCCTGAGGGGGTGCCCACAGTAAAACATTGATTAATAAGGTTACCATGCAGGACAACTCATTACCATACACAAAAACATACAGTTGCAAGTGAGGAGCTTTCTTTCCTCCTTTGAATGTTAAGTAGTTTTTTCTACATTATTCTCTTATAAACAAAGCACACTTTTATTTTATTTTAAGATTTCTTTTTAATTTATTATTTTTAGAGAGGGGAAGGAAGAGAGGCAGAGAGGGAGAGAAACATCAATGTATGGTTGCCTTTCACCTGCCTCCAGCTATAGACCTGGCTGGAGACCTGACTTGCAACCTGGTTATGTGTCCTGGCTGGGAATCAAACCAGCGAACAAGCACACTTTCAAAACTAAGAAGAAGGAAAAAAAGAAAGGTGATACAGAATGCAATAAAATATCTGTTGTTCTATTTTGTAGCCTCAATGTGGTAAAGCATTGTTGGAATTCCTAAGTGATTGCTGTTTATTTATTTTATTTTTTTGATTAACATGCAAAATGAAAAGAAAGAATACTTGTAGATTCAAAAGGGGTATTGCAGATGACAGATTTCAGCAATTGCTCCAGCAGACCACAAAGGATTAGTTTTACAGTAAGAAACTTGGGATAACCTGGCTAAATATTTCATTCATGTGACTGAGTGGGTTGAGAGTGGGATGGCTGTGATCTGCTTAGCAGTGGGAGTGACTGTGTCTTGGCTGTACTAGGGCTTAATTTCTCACTTGTAGTCTCAGACTATACAGAACAGCCAGCTCATGGCCTGTGCTCAACTGTGGAATTTGTGTTCCTGCCCCTCAGGTCAAGGCTATCTTAAAATGGCAAGTAGCAACAGTCCTCGAGGTAGCCATTTAAAATAAGGGTTGCTGGCTGGCCCAGGCTGTTAGGTGTTAGAGAAAAGGATAATGGTCTTGTCAAAAGCCCAGCAGGAATTTTTTCAGATTTTATTTTCACAAATGCCCTGAATTTAGCCAGCAGTTCCTGCTTTTATCCAATGGAGTGGTTGCTAGACAGCAGCAAATTGGGAAGAAAAGAATGCTAAGGACCCAGAGAGTAAGGAAGACCTTACTACAAACTAGACTGGTCTGCATCTCAGCTAAATTCTCATCTGGGTTCAACAAACTGATCTGAAGTATTATTGCCTCTTCCATGTTCTTTTAAATACTTTTTCAGTGATGAAATATTTGTGCTTTCAGTGGTTACATCTGAATTTTGGAAATAACTAAGCCCATTCAATTCTAATCAAGCTGGGCCAATAATAACTTACTTTTGGACAGTGTGTTTCATTTCATAAGGTGTTATAACAATGCCTTGTTTCATGTGATCTTTGGGACAACCCTTGATGTAGGTATTTTTATTTTCAAATGGTAGAGGAGAAAATTGAAGTTAAGGAAAGTTAAAGATATGCAGATTTATAAAACTAGTAGGTTACAGAAGTCAAACTTGAATTCAGATCTTCTGATTCCAAATTCATTGCTCTTTATCCTATATCAGAGGTTTTATTTATTCTTTTTTTAAAATATGAAACAGTACAGGGTAACCTAACTAATATTCATTCAAAACCCTATAATCTTTTTTTTTTATTTAAAGATTTTATTTATTATTTTTAGAGAGAGGGAAAAGAAGAGAGGCAGAGAGGAAGAGAGACATCAACATATGGTTGCCTTTCACCTGCCTCCAGCTACAGACCTAGCTGGAAACCTGGCTTGCAACCTGGGTATGTGCCCTGGCTGGGAATCGAACCAGCAACCTTTGGGTTCGCAGGCCAGCACCTTATCCACAGTGCCACCAATCAGGGCCAAAATCTCATAATCTTATGCTGAAGAAATTTAAAAAGAGGCTTTCCAAAACATTTTGAGCAATGTCATCCTCATTAGAACCAGTGTGTGATTTCCTAAGAAATAAATGCATGTTTTTTTCTGTATTTCCAGATACATGGTTGGATTTTTAAAAGTTCCATTATTTTATTGTCACAACTGGTAAGACTTAAAATGCTTACTATATTTGCTTCCATAAAAATCATTATGCAGGAAAAAATATTGGAGAGAAAAGCTATTTAACAGCTGTGAAAGGGAAAATTGCAAAGAACCTTTAAAGGCACATAAAGCAGACTTGTGGGCTACTTTATTTTTATAAAGTAAAATCTGGAAAAAAAATATTAGCATAATAATATTTATACTTATACATGTACAAAAGTATAATCTCATTATACTTGGAGATTATATTCTAGAAATTCCAAGTTAATAAAATATATGAAAAAAGGATTCTCCTGATTCATTTTTTTCCTCCCATTTTTGGCCTTTCACAATTTTTCCCACCTTTCTTTTAGGTGCACTGTAAAGTAGGAAATCAGGCTGCCGTGTTTACAAGGTAAGAGAGTCTCTCAGGGCTTGCTTCAGCCCCACATATGCTAAAATTGAAATGATACAGGGAAGCTCATCATGGCTCCTTGTGCAAGGAAGACACTCAAATTTGTGAAGTGTTCCATATTTTTAAAGAGGTGAAGAGATTAACAGGCAAAAATCAGTAGTTACAAACAAGTTATGGGATATAAAGCACAGCATAGGGAATATAGTCAATAATATTGTTATAACTATGTATGTATGGTGTCAACTGGGTACTGAAAATATCAGGGGGAATGCTTTGTAAAGTATGTGATTGTCTAACCCTATGCTATACAGCTGAAACTGATACAAAATAACATTGAAAGTAGACTATCATTGAAAAATAAAAATTATAAAAAAGAATGCACCCAAAGGTCGCTGGTTCGATTCCCAGCCAGGGCACATAACCAGGTTGCAAGCCAGGTCTCCAGCCACGTCCATAGCTGGAGGCAGGTGAAAGGCAACCATACATTGATGTTCCTCTCCTTCTATGCCTCTCTCCCTTCCCTTCTCTCTAGGGATAATAAATAAAATCTTTTAAAAAATTTTTTAAAAATGCATCAGAGAAATTTAAAAAGATGGAAAAAAAGTGTTCCAACTGGTCAAGGTGAGGCTTAGGTAAACATGCCCCACCTCCTCTCACAACTACAGAAGAAATTACAACTAGACTACAAAACAAATTATCACTCAGAATAGTTAAAAAAATCAAGCTGTATGAAGTCTGACAAACAAGGATTTAGAGAAGCCACATTCATCCAGTTGGGTAGGAGGCACAGAAGGGTGGAGACTCGTGGAGTGGTAGAAAGGTGCAGAGACACAGAGGTGCAGAGATGTAGGGTGAATAAAAATCAGAAGGGAAACCTCAGGAGTGAGGGGTCCCAGCTCTAGACCAGACTACCCAGCTCAGTGTTCCAGTGCCAGGAAGATAAGACCCCATAACTTCTGGCTGTAAGAACCAGGGGGTTAGGAATGGCAGAAGAAACTGTGAAATTCTCAGGAGACTCCTCTTTAAGGGCCCACACAGACTTAGTACATACATATATAGACTCTACTTCTTGCAATTCAGCACCAGAGCAACAGCTAGAAGGGCACCAGTGGCATACAGGGATAAATTGAAGTGACAAGTGCTAGGAGACAGCTTCTTACCAGGCATAACCCCAGAGGCCAGGCAGCAGCATTGCCCCCGCTCTGAGCTTTTCCCCACACAGAGTCACAGAGCAGTGAAATGGGTTGCCTTGTCACCTATTGCCAAAGGGTGATTACCGGAGGCTCTGCCCCATACAACTTACAGGTATGCTTTTCTACAATAGGCCATAGTAAGATAGAGAGACAAAACAGCTCTGCCTAATACACAAAAACAAACACAGGGAAGCTGTCAAAATGAGGAGACAAAGAAATATGGCCCAAATGAAAGAACAGATCAAACTTCTAGAAAAAGAGCTAAATGAAATGAAGATAAGCAATCTATCAGATGTAGTGTTCAAAACACTGGTTATCAAAATGCTCAACGAACTCACTGAGTACTTCAACAGCATGAAAAAGACCCAGGCAAAAATATATAAAAACCTACAGGGAACCAGCAATGGAGGGGACAAAACCGAGAATCAAATCAACAATTTGGAAGAAATTTGATTTGAGAATCAAATCAACATAAGGAAGAAAAAAGTATTCAATTGAAACATTAAGAAGAAAAATAATTTTAAAAAATAATGAGGATAGGCTAAGAAGCCTTGGGACATCTTCAATTGTGCCAACACCTGAATCATACAGGTGCCAGAAAGAGAAGAGGAAGACAAGAAATTGAAAAGTTATTTGAAAAAATAATGAAAGATAAGGCGCCGGCTTGCGAACCCAAAGGTCACAGGTTCGATTCCCCAGCCAGGGCACATAACCAGGTTGCAAACCAGGTCTTCAGTCAGGTCTGTGGCTGGAGGCAGGTGAAACGCAACCATACATTGATGTCTGTCTCCCTCTCTGCCTCTCTCCCTTCCCCTCTTTCTCAAAATAATGAAATAAAATCTTTAAAATAATAATAATAATAATAATAATAATGAAAGAAAACTTCCCTAATTTGGTGAAGGAAATAGACATACAAGTCTAGGAAGCACAGAATGATGGAACCGAACAGGGCAATACCAAGATACACCGTAATTAAAATGCCAAATGTTAAAGATAAAAAGAGAATCTTAAAAGCAGCAAGAGAAAAGCAGATAGTTACCTACAAGGGACTTCCCATTAGACTGTCAGCTGATTTCTCAAGAGAAACTTTACAGACAAGAAGGGACTGGCAAAGAGATGAAAAGCAAGGACCTACAACCTAGATTACTCTACGCAGCAAAGCTATCATTTAGAACGGGGGAGCAGATAAAGTGCTTCTCAGGCAAGTAAAACTAAAGAGCTCATCATCACCAAGATATTAATATATGAAGTGCTAAAGGGAATTAGTTAAGAAAAAGAAGATCAAAACTATGAAGGTTAAAATGACAATAAATTCACCACTATCAACAATTGAATCTAAAAAGCAAACTACACAAATAAGCAGAACAGGAACACAATAATAGATATGGAGATCATTTGGAGGGGAAAATGGGAGAATGAGGGGAATGGTACAGGAATTAAGAAGTACATATTGGTAGGTACAAAATAGACAGGGGGATGTTAAAAACAATATAGGAAATAGAGTAGCCAAAGAACTTATATGTATGACCCATGGACATGAGCTAAAGGGATTGCTGGAGGGAATGGGGGTGCTGGGTATTGAGGGGAAAAGGGGGAAATCTGGGACAACTCTAATAGCAAATCAATAAAATATTCTTTAAGTGTCCCATAGGTACCATAATTGATCATTGAGTGGCCCGACACAGGTTTTCTATAGGAGCTCAGAGCTGATTGTTAAATATTCACGATTAATATCTCATAACTAAAAAGTAATTTTAAAAGAAAGAAAATAACTAAGCAAGATCAGATTAATTTGGTCAGGCTGAGAATTTGACAAGGGCTTGTTCAAAGCACAATTGACCACTTTCATTCTCATTCACATAGTCTCAGCCTTTTTTCCTTTTTATTGTCTTGACTTTTTAATTATTGTTTTCAAAGATAAATGCATTTATATCTCTTTGACTCTGAATTTCCAATTATCGTTACCTGATTGAAAATACTTTAAAATTAGTTCCCGCATTGTGGTGAAAGACACACCAACTCTACCCTAAGGATCAGTTAGGTTAAAGGCCCCAGGGGACTCCTAATTTCAATTTCTGGCTACAGGCAGGTCTGACAAAATTTTGTTCTGACAAATTCCTTTTTTCTTGCTCTGGGAAGTTTGTTAGTAGAGGAGCTTCCAGAGAACTCTAGCATCAGGGGTACTGGGTTGTATTTCTGGTTTTTCCATTTAATGAACCCTGTTACTTTGGATTAGCCACTTCATCTTTTAATACCTCATTTGAAAATAGTGATAATACCATATTTCTGCAACTCTGATACACATTTTCCTCCATATTTTACTATTCCTGAAGTGGGATGTGTCTAAAAAATTTGCCACCTCCTAACCTAAGCCCACTATGGATGCCCCAGTATGGAACATAACTGTAATTTGTAAATGTAGGGAGAACTTGGCAGGTACAATATCTGTTCATTCCATATTACTTCAGATGAGTTATTTGCATTTGATGGCACCATACATGTTTATTAGTATTTCATCTTCAACAACTATACATTTATATTACTAAATAAAGTGAGCCTTTGTTACTGGAGGACTGATGAAATCATATTTTCTTGCTAACTAACAACAGATACTCTCTAATAACTTACTAAATAGAGCCTTCAACTGATGACATGTTATAATCAAGGGAAATGAAAAAAATACTAGCTGGTTAATGCTGTTGAGGATTAAAGGAGATTATGCTCATAAAATGCTTAGCAGAGTACATGGTACATAGTAAGCAATAAAAAAATATCTTCATCATTGTCATCACCACACTTTACAATGAATCGACAATAATTTCCCGTATCCATATCTCATTCATAATTCCTGTATAAGGAGGGTAGTTAGATGTGAGTTGTTAGTTTTCAACCTAGACTGAATGAACCTCGGAATTACCTGGTGAGGTTCTGAAAAATCTCAGTGTCCTGAGACCCAGACAAATTAAACTAGAATCTCTAGGAGTTGGGCCCAGGCATTTGACGTGTTATTAAAGCTTCCCCAGTGGTTGTAACCTGCCTTAATTTAAGTCAGTGGTTCTCAGTCTTCACTGCACATGAGATACCCCCACAACTCAGATCAACTCATGATCTGAGTATCAGTAATTTGTTTTCTTTTCTAAGTGGCAGATCACAAACATCAGAGTCACCTGAGCAACTTGTACTTGAATCCAAACTCACATACCCCAGGCCACCCAAATTCTTATTTAGGTTTTGAGTAGATGTTTTTTAACAAGTTCCCCCAATTCACACTGTGGTGTGGATTTGAGAATTACCAACCTGGTTCATGAGGTTGGCAGTTAAAAGACCAGGGATTTAGTCCTGGTTCTACTAACTAGTTCACTTAACCTAATTCCCTCCTGTATGAGATTAGATTAGACTAAAGTTCTCTGAGATATCTAAACTCTCTTTTGACTTCAAAATGGGAATGTCTGGGTCATTGGTCTACTATGTCTGCTGAAAACATCATTCTGTCCACCTCTTATGGAAAGTTCACTTCTGCCCATGTAATTCTAACTGCAGCTGCAAATTTTCTTACAGAAGTCAACTCCCAGGCTACTGTGACATGTCTCAGGTTGCATATCTTACCCAAACCAGCCCGACTGGAGCAATTGTGCAGTAGTTTAACACTTTAGGCCAGAGAACCAAAGACTCTGACCCTTTTGGTGACAAAATTAAAGCTTCCTGTCTGGCAGCCATAACAAATACCTACTCTCCTGCCTGAGAAAATGAAGGTGAAGTTCAAAAAAAGCCAAGATGAGAGGTGAAGAGAATGTGGCCCACTTGAAATCTCTGATTCCAGGGTCTGTGGCACCCTGTGGATGGGTCATATGAATCAGTAAAGGTTTCTATTAATTGTAACCAAAAAGCTAACAACAACAAAAACCTCCCAACTAATACAACTGAAATTACTGAATAATAACACTTGATTGGTTTAGCCCTGTGAAGTAGCACATGAATTGTCTCTAAGAAGTGGGATGTAATTCTCATGCTATAAAATCCACACTTTTTAAGGTGTGTACTTCAGTGGTTTTTAATATATTCAAAAGCTGTGCAGTCATCACCACTATCTAATTCCAGAACATTTCATGTCACCCGCAAAGAGAAAGCCCATGTTTGTTAAAAGTCACACCCTGTTCCCTTCTGCACCTTTCCCTCCGCAATCACGTAACATACCTTCAGCACAGGCATTTTTCATTCCCCAATTTAAAGACAAGGAAAAGGAGACCAATAAATTCTAATGGCTTTTCTTAAGGTTTTCTTAAGAAGCCAGAGCTGGGATTAGAATCTGTTAAACCATTCTGACTCCCTTATGTGGATACATTGATGCCCAGTTTAGTGCCCCAGGTTATTATATTTGTTTACTACTAGAAATGGAGGAGGGAGTTAAAATCGCCACTGGTAAATTCTTGTGGTCATTTAGGAACAGTGTTGGTTTGTTCTGAGAGGTCAGTTTACTGAGAGATGGCTTGCTTTAATTTTGTTAACGTTATGCTTTCTTAATGAACGACTTCTGTTTACTTCCCTGCAACTGAAACCCACTTGACCTCCCCAGGAAAGGAAATAATGGCTGTTGAGCTGAAATTGACTTTCTTGTAAATCTAAGGAAGAAAACAAGTTTTAGTCCCTGTCAGAGCCGTATATCTTAAGTACAGTAATTTCATTTTAGTCTATTAAGCTTCTGATCAGGACAAATAAACCTTATACAAAACTAGACAGAAGTCAATAGGATTAGAAAGGGGAGGTCAGAGAGATGTGACTATACATTTTGAGTCATTTGGAGTTCAAACCAACTTGGCGCCCATCTATCTATTTATTTATTTATTTATTGCCAGATATCATTTTACTAAGTCATTGCCTACTGACTGCTCTAATCTAATTCTAGAAACCAATAAATCACAATTTCATTGTGAAATGATGAAAGACTGATTTGGAGAAACAAATTTGTTTACATGAAGGTTTGTCCAAGTTCAGCTTTGTAGAGAAGAGTCGAAAATATCCAACCTCTACTTTAGGGGCAAAAATGCATCTGGGGCTACCCATCCAGATAGCTGGGCATGTCTCTCCCTTTGTGCGCCTTGCTTTGCCTTGCCTGGAAGTCTATTTCTGTCAATGCGGATAATAGCAGGCCAGCCCATCCAGCCTCCGGGGCCCCTCAGGGTAAAGAGCTGGAGAACAGCAAGTCCCCGGAACAATTGCAGAGCCTGTTCAGTTTTGGCGGCCTGTAACACTGCTCTGCTAGTCTGTTGGAAGCATTTAGGAAACACCCAGTCTTTGCAGAAGCATGAGCTTGCCACTAGAGAACAAAAATGAATATAGAAAAAAATTTCCCCGAAGCTGAGAACAGAAGCCTTCACTCTCCTATTTAATTTTCCTGCCACTCAGGCGTGTTGGTATGAGGAGACCCAGTCCTCATATGTGCTGGGAGGAGGGAGGACAGAGACTTCTCACCCAACAGTGGGCATGCTGGGTCTAACAGGCTCTCTAATTAGGATATAGTGGTCTTCAAGCCTTTGTCCTTGGTCCATACTGTCACTCTACTGGAATACGCACACCTCACTTCTCTCAAGACTCACTCCCCACTGGTCCTTCTAGATTCAGCTTGTGCTGTCCTCCTGGGAAGGTTTCCTAATCCCCCTCATCTGCAGCCTTAGTTAGGTTCTTCCTAGGTGCTCCTCTAGTGTCCACTCCGTTCTGTTTTCATCCTTCTATTATGGTGACTGTTGTACTGTTACTATCTTAGAAAAAATGTCTTCCTTATTGGATTGTTTCTGTAGGGTCTGGACTCTCGTGTTTATCTCTGTATCCTCTTGTTATCATACTTGGCTTGTACCAGGCATTTCATTTGTTTGAAAATATGTACTGAGCACCTACAGTGTGCCTGGTACTGGGTAGGGTGCTAAAGCTAGTTGGTGTATAGAGCTTAGTAAATGAATAATTTCCTACTCCTTGGTTCTTTGCTGTCTCCTGTAGTTCAGCAGGAAAGACAGCTTACCAGGTGGGGTGGGACGAAGGCCTAAAGGGAAAGGACAAGAGTGGTTGCTCTCGTTATTTTTGTAAGCATGGATAGATTGCTTACTGTGTGCAAAACACTGGGCTTAGGGCTTAATGTGCCTTCATACAATTCTTTGGTCCTGGTCCCATCTTTATCCCCACTTTATAAATAAGGTAACTGAGGGGTAGAGGATGTTGTTTGCCCAAGGTCACATGACTAGTAAGTATAGTTAGGATTCAAAGCCAGGCCACTGTCACTATACTATACTATACTATATTATACTGTATAGTAATCCTTCTTTATCCATGGGACCTATGTTCCAAGACCCCCAGTAGACACATAAAGTATGGAACTCCATATATACTATGCTTTTTCTTATACATAAATACCTATGATAATGTTAATTTCTAAATTAGAGAGATTAACAATGAAAGATTAACGATAACTACTAACAAAATAGAATAATAATACATTGTAATAAAAGCTATGTGAATGTGGTCTCTCCCTCTTTCTCAAAATAGCTTACTGTACAGTCTTCGCCCTTCTTATGATGTAAGATGATACAATGCCTCCAGGATGATGACATGAGGTACACAGGATGAGGCGTCATTAAAAATTTATGAACTGTTTATTTCTGGAATTTTCCACTTAGTATTTCCAGACTACATTAACCATGGGTAACTAAAATCATACAAAGCAAAGTCACAGAGAAAGGGACTACTATACTATACTATATATACTATGTTATACTATGCTATAAACCATTGGTGAGGGATGGAGAAGAGGTGTCTCTTTCAGATCTCCATGAATTGAACTATTTTTCGTTCCCCAGGGGATACCCCTCAGATGGAGCAGACTCGGCTTCTGGGCTTGGAGAAGCCAGCTCCTACCAGCCACCACTCTGCCATGGAGCAGCTCTGAACTTGCACCCAGTTGGCAGGTGGTTCGGTGGGATGGGTAACAGCCCAGTCTCTGAACTAAACTTCCTGTACGTGAGTATCCAATGTCTAAGTTCAAGGACTTAAGAGTCCATTAATCCCCATTTTCTCACCTATAAAAAGGGGAGAGACAGACTAGAAGAGGCTGATCAACCATCTCAGCTTGCCGAGGACTACCCCAATTTTAGCAGAAAGTCCTGTCTTCTAGAAAACCCATTAGTCTCAGGCAAATCAGGATGGTTGGTCATTCTGAGCTAACTGTTGCACTTCAGGGGTTGTGGGCTAGGAGAGGTCCGTTTGAGTTCAGTTTTATCAGGTATGGCCACTGCAGAGTTCCTGCAGCTCTCACGGGTTGGCCCATGGTAGAATCACCAGGAGGGCTTGTCATAGCACAGGCCTAGATTCCACCTCCAGGGCTTTCCATTCAATAGCTCTGAGGCAAGGCCTGAGAATTTGCATTTGAACAATTTTGCAGGTGCTGCTGCTGTTAGAACCAGAATTGCACTTTAAGAATTACTGGTTTGTGCATTTAAATAGTGATATGTTATTAGCTCATAAGAAATAAAATTATACCTGAATATAACTTAAATTTCAGCTGCCATGAAGAGGAAAGGTAAAATTTCATAAATATTTCAGTTTATCTGTGCTCTACCTCAGAGCTACCTAAATTGGTGGTAAGATGGAAGTATTATAGGGGAAGATATGTGAATAGTTGTGCCAAAGAAAATAGTTTTGTTGGTTTAACCAATAAAGTAAATTGGCTTTCTTTCAGTTAATCTTTCACACACGAATATGAGGTGTAAATTTTTGAGAGAGATATCACATTTGCCAAACTTTTTAACCACAGAAACCTTTATTCTTCAGTATGTGAAAATTATTGCTCAATTTGCAATGCAGTAATATGTCATTCTATCAGTTTTAAAACAACATTTAAGACCCACTTTCTTACTTCCTAATTGGTTAAACAGTTGTAAAATCAGATTTTATAGTTTCAATACTATAATAAAAATATCCTTTTCCTACGTGTTAAATTTAACTTGTGCTATTCACTTTTTTTCATTACCAAAGAAGGCCCCCAGAGCAATCTTTACTCTTGAAGTGAACACTTTTGGTAATGGCTGTGTCTCTTAGATAAATACCTCATCTGAGAGTAGCACCCCATGGTCGTGTTTGTGCCACCAGACCCGCTCAGCAACCAGAGTTTAGGGTGGTATCCTCACCCATGCTGGCTGATCTGCCCTGGGAATTTGGAACTGGAACTAAATGACTGAGACAGAGAGGCCTTTGAAGCTTCTTCGTATTGATAGCATAGTCTAATCATAATGTATTTGTGCCTTTGTTTCCCCAGGTATAAAATATGGGCAGATAATAGTATCCACCTCATACAGTTGATGTAAGAATTGAATGAATTAATACATGGGAAGTTCTTAGGGCAGTGACTGACACCTAGTAAGAGCTTCTTAAGTGATATTTTTCTTCTTAAAAAAATTAAATTTTAGAGAGATATCAATTTGTTGTTTCACTTATTTCTTCATTCATTAGTTGTGCCCCAGTTGGGGATCCAACCCACAGTCTCAGTGTATCAGGATGATACTCTAACCAACTGAGCTACCAGGCCAGAGCACGTATGATAGCTTTTCATGTTGTTATTAATTCCTGTTTCTCAAGTCCTCACAAAATGACAAGGCTCTTGCCCTTCCTAAACCTCAGCGGTTTGACTTCTTCCTGGCTTTCATGAGATAATGCAGTGATCTCCCCAATTATTTCTCTATGGCAGGATAATGGCCTCCCAAATGCATCCATGCTGTAATCCCTGGGACCTATCAATCTGCTGCCTTACGTAGGAAAAAGATGTGATTAAATTGAAGATTTTAGTATAGGGAAATAATCCTGGATTATGAGGGTGAGCCCAGTGAAATTGCAAAGGTCCTTCTAAGAACAAGAGGGAGATGGTGGCTCAGGGGAGATGTGATGCTGGTATCAGAGTCAGAAAGATCTGAAGATGCAACGCTGCTGCTGTTCAAGGTGGAGGAAGGGGGCACAAGGAAAGAAATATAGACAGTTTTTAGAATCAGGAAAAACACCAAGGGAATGGGTTTTCTGCTAGGGCTTCTAGAAGGAACGCACATCTGCCAACATGCTATTTTTAACCCAGTAAGACTGATTTTGGATCTCTGGCCTTCAGAAATGCAAGGTAATAAAATTGTGTTGTTTCAAATTACAGCATTAGTGGTATTTTGTTACACAGCAATAGGAAACTTGCACAAGGCATAAACAAGCCAAAGCTGGATTATATTGCTCATAACAAATGAACAAACAAATAAACACTTCAACAACAGCAACGCTACAGCCACTGAAAAAGTCTGAAGCATAGGTCTCTGCAGGATGTTTCTTCAGCCTTTGTGGCATTGATTGGGATCAGCAGGTGGTACTGGTCTGGCAGGGAGGGTCTAAGATAGCTTTATTCATATGCCTAGCACCCTGGTGGGGACAATTGGAAGACTAGGCCCTTTCTCTCTTCAGGTAGTCTCAAGGACTCTCCACATGATCTTGCTAGCAGGATAGCTGGACTTTACACATGGCAGCCCTGAGCTCTAAGAGTGGGTACTCCAAGAGAACCAGGTAAAAGCTGTAATGCTTCTTATGAGCTAATCTTAAAACTCCCAGAAAGTCACTTCCATCACAATTTACTAGTTAAGGAGCATTGTGTGGAGTTAGCTCCACCAGAAAAGCATGCGGATTAAAAGTGAGGGAGCAATGAAGACTGGAGGTGCTTTTTCCATTGAGGGAGACAGGAAGCTAGGACCAAAACAACTGGAGTCTTCTAAAGAAATTAAAGAAGCCAGCCAACAATCCAAATAGACAACTTACTTTATCGGGTGGGCCTATACCTTAAAGAACTGGATAGATTTAAGGGTTCCGGACAAGATGGAGGCAAAGGTAGACACACTTCATTCGTCTCCTTGAATGACCACAAGAAGGATCACATCTACCTCAAAATGAAAACCACACCTGCCAGAAAATTGAACTGCATGGAAGTCCAACAAAAATATAAGAAAGTATTACTCACCAGATGGCTAGGAGAGGCATAGATGGGAAGCCATGGCTGAGAGGATGCAGTATGGCAGTGGTGGTGGTGGTGGTGGCGGTGGCAAGCCAGAGAAATAAGGGATCCCACATTACAAAAAAGCTGGGAGGGACACCTGGGAAGCAATCTCAGCCCCAAGCCAAACTGCACAGCTCACAGCTCCAGCAATGGGTAAAAAAAAGGCTCATTGCTTTTGCCTGTGAAAACCAGTGGCAGTTGGGGCAGCTGAATAAACTTCTGGGTTCTCAGGACAGTTTGTTTAGAGGGCCCTCAGTCCTAGAATGTATGCAAACCCACTCATTCTGGGAACCATCACCAGGGCAGCAGTTAGAGGGATGTTAGTCGCATACAGGAAGTAGCTGAAGTGACTGGTAAAGGGGAGAGTGCCAAGCAAGCAGCATTATTCCCTCTCTGACCACTCCCCCACATATCAGTGCTACAAGATGGTGAAACCTGTCAACCGGCATTGGAAAACACCTAAAGCTCTGTCCCTTACAATGTAATAATGTGACAGCAGTACCTAATGCACAGAGGCAAACACAGGAGCCTGTCAAGGTGAGGAGACAGAGAAGTATGGCCTAAAAAAGGAAACAGATTGAGGCTCCAGAGGGAGAACTAAGCTAGGAGGAGATGACCAACCTAACAGATGCAGAGATCAAAACACTGGTGATAATGATGCTCACAGAAATGATTGAGTATGACAAATGCGTAAGGGAAGAAGGGAAGGCTACACTAAGTGAAATGAAGGAAAATCCACATGAAGCCAATGGTGAAGGGAAGGAAGCTGGGGTTCAAATCAATGTGTTGGACCATAAGCAAGAAATAGTCAACCATTTCAGAATGAAGAAATAAGAATTGAAAACATGAGGAGAGGCTTAGTAACTTCCAGGACAACTTTAAATGTGCCAACATCTGAATCGCAGGGGTGCCAGAAGGAGAAGAAGAAGAGCAAGAAATTGAAAATTTATTTGAAAAAAATAATGAAGAACAACTTCCCTAATTTGATGAAGGAAATAGACATACAAATCCAGGAAGCACAGAGTTCCAAACAAGTTAGACCCAAAGAGGACCACACCAAGACACATCATAATTAAAATGCTAAAGGTTAAAGATAAAGAGAGAATCTTAAAAGCAGCAGGAGAGTTGCCTATAAAGGAGTTCGCATTAGACTGTCAGCAGATTTCTCAAAAGAAATTTTGTAGAGCAGAAGGGACTGGCAAGAAGCATTTAAAGTGATGAAAAGCAAGGACCTACAACCAAGATTACTCTATCCAGCACAGCTACAATTTAGGAATGCTTCCCAGACAGGCTAAAACTAAAGGAGTTTATCATCACCAACCCCTTATTATATGAAATGTTAAAGGGACATATTTAAGAGAAAGAAGACTATCAAAACTATGAACAGTAAAATGACAACAATCTCACAACTATCAACAAATGAATCTAAAAACAAAAACAAACTAAGCAAACAACTAGAATAGGAGAACTATAGATATGGAAATATTATGGAGGTTTATCAATGAGGAGGTGGAAGGAAGAGAAGAGGGGAAAATGTGCAGGGATCAAAAAGCATAACTGGTAGGTACAAAATAGACAGGGGGATGTTAAGAATAGCAAAGTAAATGGAGAAGCCAAAGAAGTTACATGCATGACCCATGGACATGAACTAAGATGGGGAAGGTTTGCTGGAGGGAAGGGAGGTACCAGGCAAACAGAGGCAAAGGGGAGAAAACCGGACAACTGTAATAGCAAAATCAATAAAATATACTTAAAATATGCAAGGTAATATTGAATAAATGGTAACTATGATTTTGTTAGATGTGTCATGTTTAAATTGCTTTTTAATATTCTGATAAAACAGTATCAAAACATATAAAAATACTCAAGATCTCACCACATTGGCTTATAGTTTTGACTTTTCTCCTTTTCTTCCAGTCCATACCTTTGACATACATATTTTCCCAATGTTAACTAATTTGTCGTTTGATGTTTAGAATACCCACACAACCAGGATACTCTGAAGTATGGTGTCTTTATTTTACATTCCATGAAGGTTTAATAGACATATAATAGGCTTGTTGAGATTTTTCTTCATTGCACAAGCTGCAATAGTTTCAAATGATTTTAAATTAAAAAATCTATAATTCTGACAGTGTAATACAGTGACTTTAATGTCACCATATTACCTTTAGTCCTGGTTCATATATAGTTTTGTTTATTTTAAAAGTTGGAATCATGCCCTGGCTGGTGGCACAGTGGATAAGGCACTGGCCTGCGAACCCAAATGTTGCTGGTTCAATTTCCAGCCAGGGCATATAACCAGGTTGCAAGCCAGACCTCCAGCCAGGTCCATAGCTAGAAGCAGGTGAAAGGCAACCATACATTGATGTCTCTCTTCATCTCTGTCTCTCTCCCTTCTCCTCTCTCTAAAAATAATAAATAAAATCTTTAAAAAAAAGTTGGGTTCAATCCCAAGCCAGGGCAACATAACCAGGTTGCAAGCCAGATCTCCAACCAGGTCTGTAGCTGGAGGCAGGTGAAAAGCAACCACACATTGATGTCTCTCTCCCTCTCTGCCTCTCTCCCTTCCCCTCTCTCTAAAAATAATAAATAAAATCTTTTTAAAAATTTTAAAAAGGTTGGAATCACATAGTTTTGCATTTCCATTTTTTGTTATATTTTTAATTATATTTTATTGTTTATGCTCTACAGTTGTCCCAATTTTTTCCCCTTTGTCCCTCTCCATCCAGCACTACCCCCTGTCAGGAAATCTCCGTGTCCATGGGTAATGCATATATGTTCTTTTGGTACTCTATTCCCTATGCTGTACTTTACATCCCCATGACTTTCTGTAACTACCAATTTGTACTTCTTAATTTCTTCACATTTTTCAGCCATCCCCCAATGCCACCAGCATCTGGCAACCATCAAAACATTCTCTATATACAGTATATGATTCTGTTTCTGTTCTGCTTGTTTTTGTTTTTTTTTTAAATGAAATTGTTGCTAGAGATGCATTTATTGCCATTTTGTTGTTCATATTTTTGATCTTCTCCTTAAAGAACACCCTATAACATTTTATATAATTTTGTTGGTGATGAACTCCTTTAGCCTTTTCTTGTCTAAGAAGCTGTTTACCTGTCTTATTCTAAATGACAGCTTTGTTAGGCAAAGTGATCTTGGCTGTCTGTCCCTGTTTTTCATCACTTTGAATATTCATTGCTAATCCCTTCTAGGCTTAAAGTTTCATTTGAGAAATCAGCTGATAGTCTTATGGGAGCTCCCCTGTAGGTAGCTAACTGATTTTCTCTTGCTGCTTTTAAGATTCTCTATTTGTATTTAACTTTTGACATTTTAACTATAGGTTTTGGTATGGGCCTTTTGGGATGTATCTTGTTTGGGACTCTGTGCTTCCTGGACTTCTATGTCTCTTTCCTTCACCAAGTCATGGAAGTTTTCTGTCATTTTTAAAAATAGGTTTCTGATTTCTTGCTCTCTCTTTTCTCTTTCCTGCCTCCCCATAATGCAAATGATGGTACACTTGAAGTTGTCCCAGAGGCTCCTTACACTATCCTCATTTTTTAAAATTCTCTTTTTTTCTTATTTTTATGACTGGTTGTTTTTTGCTTCCTTATATTCCAAATTGCTGATTTGATTCTCAGCTTCATCTACTCTACTGCTGATTCCCTGTAAATTGTTCTTTACTTCAATTAGTGTGTCCTTCATTTCTGACTAGATCTTTTTTGTTGTTGAGGTTCTTAGTAAGTTCATTAAGCATCCTTATAACCAGTGTTTTGAACTATGCATTTAGTAGATGCTTATCTCCGTGTTGTTTAGTTCCTTTTCTGGAGTTCTGTTCTTTTATTTTGGCAATGTCCCTGTGTTTGTTTTTATGTATTAGGTAGAACTGCTACATCTTCCAGGCTTGGTACCATGGCCTAATGTAGTAGGTGTCCTGTAGGATCCAGTGGCACAGCCTCTCCTATTACCCAAGCTGGGTACTCAAGGGGCACCCACCCTGTGGGCTGTGTACAACCTCCTGTTGTAGTTGAGCCTTGATTAGCCACCACCACCACCTATGTTCTGTCCAGGGTCACAGAGCCTAAGCTACAAAGAATTCCAGAGATGGCTGCTACTTGAGCTAGGGTTGGAGATGCCCAACAAAGCCCAAGCTGTGCACCAAGGCCAACTCTGCTAGGGCTGGGCCTGGGGCCAATTAGCAAGAGGTATGGGGCTTGCTTAAGCCAGATACTGCTTGTTTGAGGGAATTTTTAAAAATCCGAAGCATAGGTCAAGATAAACCATTTATATGTAAGAGCCACTGGAAGCAGTTTGGGTAGGCCAAAAGTTGGGTGAAGCAGGGTCTCATGGAATCACCAGTAAAGGGCAAATAGTGTGAACCAGTGTGATTGAGTCTCAGATATGGCACCTATCTGCTGGCTCTGTGGCTCTGTGAGGTGAGGGCTCAGAAGAAGAGAAATAGTCTCTGCCAGCACTTTTGTCTGGGAGAATGTTGCCCCCCAGCTCTCACTCCAATGCCAGATCATTCATTTCCTCCCCATATGTCTCTGATATCTTTCACTAGCTTTCCCCACACTGGAGCTCAGAGGGTGTGAGTCCATGTAAGTCTGTGTGTGGGCCCTTTAGGAGGAACTGCCTGAGACTCCAGAAGTTTCTGTCTTCCACAGCCTCAATCTCTGCTGGTTTTTACAGCCAGAAGTTATGGAGACTTATCTTCCTGGCACTGGAACCCTGAGCTGAGGCACCTGGTATGGGGCTGAGACTCTTTACTACTGAGATATCGCTGTTGACTTTTATCCAGCACATGTGGGTGTGAAAACAGCCCGTTCCATGTTTCTACCAGTCTCTCTGTGGTTTCTTCTTTAATTCTGCAGTTTTAGGACTTTCATTCCTCTTAATTTCTTCTTCTTCTTCTTCTTTACTATTTTATTATTATTTTCAGAGAGAGAGGCAGGGAGAGAGGCAGAAGGGGAGAGAGACATCAATGAGTGGTTGCCTTTCACCGGCTTCCAGCCATGGAACTATCTGGAGACCTGGCTTGCAACCTGGTTATGTGCCCTGGCTGGGAATTGAACCAGCGACCTTTGGGTTCGCAGGCAGGCGTCTTATCCACTGTACCACCAGCCAGGGCCCATTCCTCTTAATTTCTGATGATTCTGAATGATGGTTGTTCTATAGTTTAGCTGTAATTTTTTTTTAAGGGAATTTTTTTTTAAATATTTTATTTCATTATTTTTAGAAAGAGGGGAAGGGAGAGAGGCAGAGAGGGAGAGAGATATCAATGTATGGTTGTGTTTCACCTGCCTCCAGCCACAGACCTGACTGGAGACCTGGTTTGCAACCTGGTTATGTGCCCTGGCTGGGGAATCGAACCTGTGACCTTTGGGTTCGCAGGCTGGCGCCTTATCCACTGTGCTACCAGCCAGGGCTTAGCTGTAATTTTGATGCTTTTTTTTACCTACACCTCCATCTTGACCAGAAGTCCTTTTTTCTTTTTAAAAGAACTAAATGCTGACTTCTACTTCCAGGTTGGAACCATGGCGGTGGCAAATTCAAGCCCTGCCAACCCCATGGTGTTCTTTGATGTCAGCATTGGCAGCCAGGAAGATGTCTGTATGAAGATTGACTCTGTGGACGTTGTGCTGAAGGCCGCCAAGAACTTTAGGCAGTTTTGCGTTGGAGAATTCAGGAAAGATGGGGTTCCTATAGGATACAAAGGAAGCACTTTCCACAGGGTCATAAAGGATTTCATGATTTAGGGTGGAGATTTTGTTAACAGAGATGGTACTGGAGTCGCCAGTATATACTGGGGACCATTTGCAGATGAAAATTTTAAACTTACACACTCAGATCCATGCCTAATTTCCATGGCAAACAGTGGTCCCAGTACCAATGGCTCCTGGTTTTTCATCACATGTTGTAAGTGTGACTGGCTGGATGGGAAGCACATAGTGTTTGGAAAAATCACTGATGGACTTCTAGTGATGAGAAAGATTGAGAATGTTCCCACAGGCCCCAACTGTCTGTGGTGATCTCACAATGTGGAGAGATGTCGTCCGGAGCAAGACTGAATTAGACCTCCTTGCCCCTGCCATTGCAGGCCTGCCCTTTCCCTGGGTGATGCTCCTGAGTAAGATAATTTGCCTTGGCCCCTGTGTTTGCTTTCTGGTCTGCCATTGCCTGGTTTGATCAAGAGACCTTGGAAGTATCACAGACTTGAAACCCAAGATTTTCCATGTTTTTCAACTATAAATAAAGGATTCTTTTGTTTGTTTGTTGAAAATAAATAAAAAGAACTAAATGCTAACCCTAATCTTTTGTTTTTCATTTTAGGAAGTCTTGAAAACTGTTCAATACTTGCATAATATTCCATCTAGAGCTGAAGTGTAATTTCCTTAACACTAACCCACTAACCTTTATTATTAGGTTGTTCCCATTTTAAATTTTCAGGCACGAAATTTTACTCTTGTCAACCCAATTCCTGCAAATAAATCCTTAAAGCAATGATTACCTTGACCAGTTTGAATGTGTCCCTATGCATGATAAGCATTGCTGTATTCTATCTGGGCCACATAAGTTGAGCCTATGGTCATGTCCCTGACAATCTGGCTGTACAAGCTTTCCACAACCTTGGCAGTACTCTGTAGTATTTAAAAAAACAGCACAGTGAGGTGGTAAGAATTTATTTAATAGGCATAAAATGATATTTGTCTTTCTTGAACTGTTTATTTTTATACTGTTATTTTCCCCCAACTTTTTCTTTTTAAAGATTTTATTCATTATCTTTAAAGAGAAGGGCAGGGAGGGAGGAAGAAAGGGAGAGAAGCATCAGTGTACAATTGCCTTTCACCTGCCTCCAGCTACAGACCTGGCTGAAGACCTGGCTTGCAACCTGGTTACGTGCCCTGGCTGGGAATCAAACCAGCGAGCTTTGAGTTTGCAGGCGGGTGTCTTCTCCACTGTGCCACCAGCCAGGGCCAATCCCCAACTTTTTACTTTGAAAAATTTTAAACTTTCAGAGAAGTTAAAAGAATAACACATTGAGACTCTGGTTGGTAGCACAGTGGATAGGTGCCAGCCTGTGAACCCAAAAGTTGCTGGTTCGATTCCCAGCCAGGGCACATAACCAGGTTGCAAGCCAGGACGCCAGCCAGGTCTGTGGCTGGAGGCAGATGAAAGGCAACCCATACATTAATGTTTCCCTCCCTCTCTGCCTCTCTCCTTTCCTCTCTCTCTGGAAATAATAAATAAAATCTTAAAAAAAAAAAGAATAATACATTGAACCTTGTATTCCTTTCACCTAGATTCACTAATTGTTAAAATACTTTGCCACATTTGCTTTTTCTCTTTCTCTTTTAACACACACACACACACACACACACACACACACACAAATTCTTTTTCTGAACCATTCAAAAGTTGCAAAAACCCAAACATGTTATCCCTAAATCTCTATCCTGTATCTCCTATGTAACCAAGATGTCATTATCACACATAAGAAATTGAACACTGATATACAAAATAGAATCTAATATATAGTACTTAAGCAAATTTCCCCAATAATCCCAAAATGTTTTTAAAACTGATTTTTAAAATCTAGGATTCAATCAGGTTCACACATTGCATTTGTTTGTCACATCTCTTAGCTTTCTTTTAGTCTAGAATAAATGCCCTGGTATATTTTTTATATTTTAAACTCTTTCAGGGATTCACTCTTTTTCCTTCCTTCTTTCTTTCTTTCTTCCTCCTTCCTTCCTTCATACCTTCCTACCTTCCTTCCTTCACTTCCTTTCCTTCCTTCTTTCTTTCCTGTCCCTCCCTCTCTCCCTCTGTTTTATGAGTCCTGACCATTTGTTTCACAGTATGCACTACATTCTGGTTTTGCAACTTTGTAGTCTCATGACTAAATTCAGGTGAAAACTTTGGGTCAAGAACACTACATAGGTGGGTGGGGCAGGGGAGAGCAATGGAGGAAAATGGGGCAAATGTAATATAACAATAAATTAATTAAAAAAAAAAAGAACACTATATATATGGTGATTTATGTGTACTTCCCATTTCATCTCATCAAGCCACACATAATGTCAGGTTGTCCAATTATTGGTCATGCTAAGCTTTATTATTGGGTTAAAGTAGGATCTATCATAAAAGTACCCTTCCCTTTTGGAGGTGATACTTGGAGATTGTGCAAATATCATATTCTCCAACAACACTTCACCTGGAGAGTCTGGGATCCATTGACATCCATCTTAATTAGTTATCACATTGGTGGCTGCTGTATGATTTCTAGTTCAATTATTATTTCCTCTTACATATTTGCTGGTATTCTCTGTATAAATGAACTATATTGCTTTTTAAAATTTCAACTTAGTGTTATAATCCATTAGCACTGTTAGTTTTTTGAGGCTCAAATTGTCCCAGGTTTGATTAGTAAGTACTACTTGAGGCCAACTCTTGTGCCCTTTTGGAATGTCACCATTAATCTTTCAGCAATTCTTTGATTTTTGGCACAAAAAGGCTTTATAAATTCACCTTGTGCTTTCACTGACCTAGACCTGGAATGAGCAGTTTCTCTTAGGAAGCCTGCTTTTGTTGATCTGGGTGGTAGTTTGGCTCATTGTTATTGGGGTATCTTTGCTTCTAAGTCCTGTCTGTGAAAAGACTATAATGGGTGCATGTGTACATGTGTATAAATCAAATGAAATCATGACTTCACACTGATACCTTCAATTCAAATATAACACCACAGAGTTCTTCTTCACTTTCCCCTCCTCCACATTTGTATTTCCCTTATACTACAGTGAGAGACCTTGTTCCCTAAAATATCAACATATTTACTCGATCATACAATATACACACAATGGTCACAGTCTTATTATGTCACTACCAAAATAAAACCCCTCAAGTAAAATTCAAGACTTTCTTGACGTGTTTTTTTTTTCTCCTTAGAATATACCTCACTAAATATATATCGTACTATTAGGGTATATATTTAAACAAAAATGTTCAAACATTTTTGGATTGATTTCTTTTATTGTATGGGTATACTATGAATTTGATATGTTTATATTCTATTTTACATTTTGCTTTTTTTAACCACCTCTATTTTTTTTTATGTGGAACTATATACAAAATATGAAAGACTATTATTTTGGCAGCCCTCAATGAACCATGCCTTTCAGTTTTAGTGCATTGTGTAGTTTTCTCACATTGACACTGGACATAGCCACGTTACTTGCATTGTTCCTGGGGCCTCTAGCAAGCATAATTAAGCCAAGGCTCTTGTTCCGGGACTTGTCTTCTGGGAATAGTCCTTAAAACTTGGCCATCAAGTTGTAGGGAAGTCCAGGCTATCTCGCTGGAGATAGCGACTGGGTAGAAAGACCCAGGAAAATGAGATACCATAAGGAGACAGAGGCAAAGTAGAAGAGAGCTGAGACACCCCAGCTGAGTTTCCAGCTTAAGGCGGCCATGTCAGTGATGCCACCTAACACCACATGAAGCGAAAGAACCACTCCAGGATCATGAGAAATGATCAACCATCTTAAGCTACTAAGTATGGGGTGTTACACTGCAATAGATAACAAAACAAAAGATACACTTGGAGAAGTCTCAATCCTATTTATTCCAGTTGTATATTGTTGCATAAAACTACCCCCAAACTTTTATTATTATTATTATTACTATTATATCATGATTTATTGGGTCAAGGATTCAGGAAAAACATAGCAATAGCAAGGAAGCTTTGACGCTGCTCTGTAATGTTTGAGTCCTCAGCTAAAGTTAATTTGAATGTTGGAGGCTGAATCGGCTATGGACTGTTTGAGCCTCTTTCTCTTTCTCTCTGTGTATTTCTCTTTTTTTAATTCTCTCTCCCTGTCTCCCTCTCAGATAATGGATAGACAGACAGATAGATGGCGACTTATGCACATGACTAGCTTAGGCTTCCTGGCCATGTGGCAACTTCATGGCAGTTTCTTCTTACATGGCATTTCAGGACTCCAAGAGACAGGCTGTGGAAGCTCTCTTTCTCTTAAGGCCAACCTTTCAATATGGCAGTGTTACTTTCACGAAATTTTGATGCTCGGAGAAGTCACAGTATTGGTCTATATTCAGGGGATAGAAGCATGATCCCCACCTTTTGATGGGAAGGGGTCAAAGAATTTGTTGCCATCTTTAATCTGCCACCTCAGCCCAGTTCATATATTCCTCTTTTATCTTGCTTTAGTCTGCTTAGGCTGCTGTAGCAAAGTACCACAGACTAGCTCATATTCTGAAAGACTTATTCTGGCTGCCATGCAGAAAGTAGTTGGTAGAAGAAGCAAGAGCAGAAGCAGACGGACGGGATAGGAGGTGCTGCGCTGGTGCAGCTGAAAGATGGTGGTGGCTCCCGCCAATGTAGGTGATGAGAAATAAACGCCACCTTTGTAACCTACAACTGAGCATCACTGCTTGTTTTCAGGTGGCTCTTGACTCTCAGAAAGCAATTGCTGGCCAGTGAGTACATCCACAGGCTGCTGAAGCTTCCTTGGTCTCAGATTAGGATCTCCTGGGTTAAGGAAAAATCTAACCAGGGCAACAGCTCTCTGTTGCCCAAATGCATTAATATAGATGAAAACTAAAAACCTTTAATGAACCATGGCAGAGTCTCCAGCCTCTAATAAATCTTAGTATAATTACTCTTCCAACAGTGGAATTATGCTCAGAGTTCAGACCAAATTGCATTAACTGTTGCTTCCATGTACTCAATAAAAAAATAGAAGCATGAGTCATATTCCCAATTTTAAAAGTAATACTTTTCAATACTGTAGTAAAGGCTGCAGGAACGTATCCAGCTAGACTGCAAGGGCTGAACCTTTGTGGAGTTACCATGGTCAAGGGCTGGTCCTTGGTTTTGAGGGGTCAGAGGTTTGATTGTTGATGCAAATCTCTTCAGGGGTTGAAGGAGGCTATTGGCCTGATTGAGGGTATATGTGTCCCAAAACATAGGCCATATTGGCATATCCTTGAGGGAAACAGTCTGGAGAGGATGTTGTAAGATGTCAAGTGGTTTACGTGAGATGCATGTTCAACACTAGGGTGTTCCAGAAAAAGCTGGATCATCAAAGATCAAGACGGTGTAGGCATTAACTCTAGAGAACAATTGCCCGGGTTCAAATCATGATTTTGTTACTAGCTAGGGTAAATTACTTACTCTTTGTGTGTCTACATTAAATGAGTGAAAGCGTATAAAGAACATAAAATAGTGCCTAACATATTGTATTATTATATGATAATAACTAAGAAAAAAACAGAGATAATGTAAATCAGGAGAGCTACCAAGGGATCCTATTAAAAAAGAGCCTGGTATTTTCCAAGGTGAGGCTGCAAAGCCAATTCTCCTTGGTTGAAATCTGCCTGAAAAGTGAGTCTTAACAATGTCCACATCCCAAGCTGTGGATACATTACTGTACATGACAAAAAGGACTTCGTGTGGGTGAGGAGGGGGACAGAGGGGAGCAAAAAGGGGATGGATGTAACACAACAACAATAAAAAAAGGAGGACTTTGCGGATGTGATCAAAAGAATATTGAGATGGAGAGGTTATTTTACATTATCTGAAGCAGAAAAGAAATCACAGGCAAGCAGTCTCGACTTTAAGGATGTTACTGAATGTTGCATACTTACTTTCTGTTCATGTATCATTGGCTGGAACTTAGCCATATCTGGATGCAACAGAGGCTGGGAAAGTAGTGGGCAACGGTTGGCCCAACCAAAGCAGAGTAGAGAACGTTCAATAACTGAAGGAGACAAATAGAATGGGTACGGAAGGAAAATAAGCAATGTCCCCCATCCTCACTCATTTCTTCCATGCCTTCACTCAATTGTCACCTCTTAATGAAGTCTTACCTATTTTATTTAAAACTGCAATCCTCAGGCCCTGAAGCACTCCCTGTCTTTGGGATTCATTACTTTATTTTTCTCAAACATTTATCAGCTTTCACTATACTATTTGCTTTACATTTTTAAAAAATCTAGTTTATTGTCTGTTTGCTCCTGCCAGAATATAAGCACCCAAAGGCAGAGATTTTGGCAACTGTTGTGTTCACTGCTATGTCTCTGGTACCTAGAACAAAGTTTGGTACATGATAGGCACTCAATACATATTTTTTTGAATGAAAAAGAAAATAAAAGAATAGCACAATGGTTAAGCACTCAATTACAGTTGCTGTTATCATTACTATTATTTTTTGGCAGAAGGAGTGGTTAACGATACCAGGATGTGCCTAAAGCAATAATTGTTAATCAAACAACCTAGGAAGTCTAGCAGATTGTGAAATGCTGCCATTAACCAAGGAATCAAGGAGAAATTGCCAAAAACCAAAGAATGAGCTTGTTGGAGGTTGTAGAACTGATAGGCACCAAGTTTCCAGCCGGAGAATCAGAGAAAGAGGTGGCCTGTGCATACCTCCCTACATGTCCTCCACCCTCCACTTGTGATTGTTAACCATCACATCACTTGGGCTCACCCAGGAGCCATAGCCATTTTCCTAGCAGACTTACTTCCGGAGCAAAGTTTCTAGAAAAGAGGATGTTTTTCAAGCAAATATATATATATATATATATATATATATATATATATATATATATATATATTTTGGTTTATTATTGTATCAGAGCTCTCTTCCTCCAAGAACACTTTGATCACTAAGAACAACATGAAACCTTCAAAATTACACCTAGAGAAGTCTCTAGCTCCAAATACTATACTTTGGGATTCTATTATAGTATAGCTCAAACTTCTAAAAAATCTCTGCTTTTATCATTTTTAGTTATAGCTCCTTGAAATAATTGAAGCTGGTTCTACATTTTACTGATAGTAACTGAACCAAACATAATGAGATTCCAGGAAAAAAAAATTGGATACATTTTCTGTCAAAACATTAAAAAGATATTTGCAATATTCCAAGGAAATCATGTTTTTTAATATCATAAATAAAAATAAAGTTCTGGGTTTTATTTAATTAAGAAATCCTTATATCTTCTAAGTGTTTTACATAGATTAACTCACTTAATCCTCAAAATTACCCTGAGGGGGAGAAAGAGTTTACAGAAGAGACAAATTTATACAGAGAGGTAAGTAATTTGTCTGAGAGGTCATACCTGAGGGTGAATCTGGGATTTCAACTCAAGTGATCCTGCACCCAAGTCTGTGCCCCTAATACTGGCTATGTGAAAGGCAATGGTTAGACTGCCTCTCCTGCTTCAATCACTGTTCCCACCAGACCTATCTCCACCCTCACTCCTAACCACCTCACAGAAGTAGAGCTAACAAGGTTGCTTTCCACCAACTTCAAACTGCCCTAGTACTTTAGCCATCCCATATCACTTAACTCTGGAAAATATATTTTTGGACCTCTCCCCACTATCTGAACTCATTAATGTATTTGTAGACAGCTGGTAAACCTGGTACAATCTGATGCAGTGACTTTGAAAGGGAGGAAATGGCAACTCCTAAACTAAGGGCTGGCTTATTCTTTCAGTTCTTCCTTGGCTTTCGAGACTACCCAGACGTCTGCTGGAAAATTCTTCTGCTTGGCAATTAGCTTCTGTTTACCAAAGATCAATACATTTGTCAATGGTGCTTGTGCTGACTACTCAGTTCCTAACCTCAGAAGGTTTGTTTATAAATGGGTTAACTGATGGCTGGCTTGTTGAGTGTGGCAAAAGGCCAATCTTTTTTTTTTTTTTCTGTAATATGTGCAGTAGGGGATGTGGGGCCTCCTGTTGGCATCAACAACCATGAAGTCAGAGACCAGCCATCCTCCCCCCCAAACTGAAAAATTACAGAATAGAAGAGGAATAAAGTAGGAATATAATTCCATTTCTTAAAATGATTTTACAACCTAAATTCTGTAGTCCCAACATTTACAACGTACTTAAATTCAGTTGCATCGAATGGAGACCATTATGTAACAAGTTCAAAAGAGATGTATGTGTACTCTCTGCTGAAATTTCAAACATAGATGCATGGTATTTAAACAGTTTCCACAGCATCATTTCTAGGGGCTTTTTTTTTGTTGGTGTTGTTGTTTGGCTATGTAGAAAGGTCTTGTGTACTTAGACGCATAACTAAGTATATTGAAGCTGAATTTTCCATGGAAACTGTCCAGTGCTCCCCCAATTCACAGGCACTTTATCTGACCGTCTTTCTTCCTCCAGATAATGGCTGGCAGCGACCCACAGCAAGGAGGTTATATGCTGCACTTTTGAAAAAGTCTTGAATGGAGCCATTGTTCCCCTGAGATGGGCTGCATGTTCCACTGAACAGAGAGCAGGGTGTAAAAAAGGCACCTTGTGTGCAACTGTTGGCGAGGTTAGGGAGTGAATTAAAATCTCCAGAAAGTCTGGGCAGTGCTGTTCAGAGGAGCAATGAACCCTCTGGAAGCACTGTTAGCTCAGACATTCCAATGCGGTGAGGCAGCCTCGGGGACACGGCTCCCTCCACTCTCATTTGGAGAGGGAGCGAGGGGGCGAGCAAAGGACATTGATCTGGACCTGCTCTCTTTGCAAGGATTTGGAGAAGGTGCCCTCTTCCAGGGACGGGGTGATGTTGATTATCACACTCAGACAACTTTCCTGCCCAATGGACCTAGACTTGCCTTGAGTAATAACGGTGAAATGACTCATTTGGAGGATTCAACGTTAACTGCTTATGCATCCACCAGTTTGTAACACTCTTCTAATTCCCATGCGCCTATGTTTTTTTAAAACAAGTCTTCGGGGACTTCAGATGATTGATGATGTTTGATATTACTATCATTAAATGCATTATAAAACCATAATATAAAACTGTCTGTTAAATAAACAGCTTACCTTGTGGACGGTGCAGGCTCAGGGGTGGGAGTAAATGGCCACTCCTGAGTGCTCCAGGATCTCAAACTCTTAATGAACAGTTTCCCCAGAGTCTTCTGCAGAGACCTTTCCAAAACCAGCTCACGAGAAAGGAGGTAATGTTGATTTTCATTAAAATCCTAGTGGCAAGAAAACAGCAAAAACAGTTTTAAGGACGAAGCTGGCACATTTTTTCTTACAGGCAGAATTCTTTGGTGCCCTCCTGTGCATTCTTGCTCCAAACTCAGAGCCTTGCTCAGGCTCAGAGGAAGGAGGCTACTTTTCACAGTGGCCTGAAAGAAAGGGTCAAACTTGAGCAGGAGAAAAGTGCGTGGGAGGAGGTGGTGATGCTCCAGGTAGAGAGGCTCAGGCTAAGGACAGGTGCAGATTTGGAGTGGGAGGGACATCACGTTGGGTGGTCCTCATGAACCAGGGCCTGTTGGGATCTTACCCTCATTCTGAGTTAGTCTGGAAGGCAGTAGGGAGCCAATGAAGGTTTCTGCACAGATTAAAGTTGTAGAAGTGGATGAATAACATGGCTGTGGTGAGAGGGGATGATTCAGTCCAAGGAGAGGACAGATGGGAGGGGCTATGGGCCACAGACACTGGCCCCAACTGAACACAAGAGGAGGGCTCAGGCCTATGGCAGGGTCTTTTCCTACTCGGTAAAAAGGGAGGAGAAACAGGGGGAAGGTGGGGGGTGGGGGTGATCATTTGATTTTTCTCCAAGTCCCTGGCTATCCTGACTGCCAACTGGGTGTAAAAGCCACCTCAGCGACTAGAGACAGCTCACAGCGGAGCCTGTCGTTTCTGGCAGCGGTGACCATCTCTCCGTGTTGTTTCAGCAATGAAAGAGCACTGGATTTGGAGTCCGCAGGCCTGCGTGGCCGCTAATAGCAGCCAAAGGAGTGACTCCAGAGCCTGGCACTGCACTGGGCACATCATGGTGCTCAACGTGTGTCTGTTAGATGAATGAAAGGCCGAACGGGTTGGAGACTTGCTGGAAACTCGGGCGCTGTCCTTTACTACAGTAACTCGGGTCAAGTAATTTCATGGCCTTGAGCCTCAGTTTCCCCATCTATTAAGTAGGGACGGTCCCCTGGGGGTAGGTGGGAGCCTAAATTCCCGCGGCCTGAGGTGTACCGAGTTCCCGCCCTCCCTGGAGCCCCGGGACCAGCTCCCGCCTGGGCCTGGGCCAACGACGGCCTCCGGGGCCCCAGGCCGGGTGCGGGTCGCGCTGCCGCCGGCCAAGCGGGGGTGGGGGGCTGCCGGGTCCGCCCCCCTCACCCGCCTTCCCCGAGCGGCCCGAGGCCGGGGGCGGGTCCGCCGCTGCAGGCCGCTCCCCCGGCCGCCCGGCTGCCCGCGGAGGCGCTCGCGGCCTCTCACCCGGGGCGGGCGAGTTCTGGGAAAGCCCGGCCCAGGGCGGGGGCCCTGCTGCTGTCCGCGCCGCCGTCCGGGCAGCGCGCACAGCTCGGCGCGCGCGGAGCTAGGGAGCCGCGCCCGGCGGGGGCGCACTCGGGGCCGCGGGACGGTCAGGCGGGAGGCGGGAGGCGGGAGGCGGGGGCGGCGGACCCCGGCGGGTTCGCGGGGCGCGAGCAGCGGCGGGCGGCGCGCCCCGGGCTCTGCTTCCCGGGCACTTGCCTGGTTCCTGCGCGCTCCTGGCAGGCGCCCGGCCGCTGACACACAGTAGCGGGGACACCCGACGCCGCTAGCGACAGGCGCGTCCCTGAGGGACGCTGCACTGGGAGACTCCGGCGCGACTGGCCAGAAGAGGGAAGGTGAGGAAACGGCTGTGTAGCGCGGGTCCAGCGGCTTGGAGAGGGGGAAGGCGGGCTTGTTATCTCTAAACGTGGAGGTCCGCGCGGGGTGGCCGCCGGGCTCCGCGTACCTGGCGGAAGTGGGAGCCCTGACCCCCGCCCCTTACCCCAGACTCGCCCGGGACGCGGCAGGCGACTCCCGAGGGCAGGCGCGCCAGCCTCGTGTGGGCTGGAGGAAACCCTCCTGTGCCTCCTTCGCTCCTTCGGATGTTTGCCCCGGGTCCCCGCATCGGTTTGTGCGCGCGCTGTGGAGGTGGCCAGTACAAAGACGAAAAGTGGAAACCCTTTTGGTAACAAGTAGCTCAGGGGAGGTGCTCAAGAGAGTGTGCCTGGAGAGATTTATCTGCATCAAGCCCTAGAAGATACGCTACGGTATGTTAGTTCCCTTGAACTGGTAACTTCGTCTTTTTTCAAGTCCTTCAACGTTGGGGGTCACGAATAACCTGGAGCTAGGAGTCCTCCTTGATGGACAACGGGAAACGCACAATGTGAAATGTGTGGGATTCTTAACCCCCTTGCCTGGTATTTATAAGCCAGGAAACGCTTGGTTCAGCGGACTCCACCAATTATTCAGTGTAAGAAAGAGTCATCATTTCAAGACTTATCAGCCCGTTTAAATAGTGAGCTCGCTGAATAGAGGCTAAGTAGAGTTCTGTCCTCCGAAAGTTCTATTTGCATACGTTTCATCATGTTAATTGCGTTATGCAAATGAGCTGGTCATTGCGTTTCTTGTAGGAACTCCTGGTAGGGATAGGGTGGGGTCCCTGCCACAGAACTGGCACAGCTGAGGCCAAGAATGCTGGATCCCACCAGGGAGAATTTTTGAGAGCCTGCCTCGGAAGGTAGGTGCAGGTGACTCTGTAGGTACCCACCCATTCAGGGGCCCAGTTGTCCAAGGGCAAAAAGGGGAGGTGGGCTATTTCTGGATGGTGTATGCAGCCATGTCTTTGAAAATACTTTCTGAAGAATGCCTGATGATACTGTCATCTAGAACTTCTTTCCTTTTCTTGAATGCTCTTGCCTCATTTCACCATCTTAAATCCTAACCAGCCTTCGAAGTGAGTTTGTTGCTGTGGTGCTACTTCCCTGTTACCCTAGCCCCAAATAGTTAACCTTCCTCTGCTCTGATTCCTGTAGCATTTTACCTTCCCAGCTTTTTCCTCTTTGCCTTCGGAGAGTTATTTATGTAGACGTCTAATTTTCTCCCACTGAAGGCATTGACTGGCTTTCTGACACAGTGCTTGCCCCTAGGAGACTCTCTAGAAATAATTACAGGCTGGTATTAAATGTTAAGTCTTTGGTTCTACAACACAAATCTCCACTTTGGAGGCGGAAGTAATATATTCAAAGGACTGAAAGACAAGCATGATAGTTACCATTCTCATTGTCTTCCATTTACAGTCCCACGGAGGGGAAATTTTCCTTATATCCCAGGAGCCATGCATAATAATCATCTTTGGTCCTTGCCTTGGGACCAAGTAAGAGGTGAGATTGAGCTGGAGGGAAGATCTTCCCGTCTTTCATGTAACATAAACTCCTTGGATGTGCTCCAAGGTTGACCTGTGTCATTAAAAATTCTAAGCTCAAGTGGATTGTGGTAAAGCTAGAGTCCAATGAAGGTGGTTGGTTTTCTGTTTGCAACTGTTGTTAATCACAGTCTTCTCTGGGCTTTTGTTGTATGGTTTAAAAAATTAATTTGATGTGCAATTTGTTACCTACAAGTTTCTAAAGGAATGTTGAAGAGAGTTGTGCATGATGTTTTCTAAAGCAGAGAGTAGGGGATGTTTCCCATACCTGCGCAAGAGGAGTATTTGTTCTGCACACGTGTGTGTTGGTAGGCCCTGCGTTCCGCACACCTGGCTGGCGAGCAGCTGATACAGGACAATAACTGCTTCAGCCGTGGGCTCTTTCTCTCTGCTGGGGCTATGTCTGCTAGGGAAAGGGAGGTGGTGGTCCAGGGGAACACAACAATTTATAGCTTCTAGGTTCAAAAGGAGAAGCAGGTTTGGAAAAGCCAGAAAAAGCAGTAACAGCTTTGAGTGTGAATTCGTTTGGTGAAGTAGCTTTCCTCCTGACATTTGGTTGAGATCCTGGCATTGAGCAAGTGGGGATTTGGTTGGGGAGAGAGAAGACAAGTGGGGGGCGTGGTACCTCTGTAGAAGGCCTGAGTGGTATTGATGGGGGCTTAGGGAAGCATATACCCAGTTACATGCTCCCTAGGGGAGTGTTGGAAATGGGAAGTGGAGAGTAGAGTAGAGAAAAAAGATATCAAAGATACACTTTGCCATGAGCTAGCAATGGGGTCAAGAAAGGAAAGCTCTTTAGCACCATGTGGTCCTTTATGCTCCCAGGGTGCAGATTTCAGCCTTGTTTTTATTAGCACTGTAATTCATCTGTGTTATGGTTTAAGTAGGTTTTCATGGGCCAGTTGGAACCCCATCCTCTGCTGTATACCAGGTGGTTGTCACAAGCCCCATGGTCATTTACATTCAGATTTATTTTTCTCACCTGGTAACAACTATTTATACAATTTTATTTAAATGGATGGATATGTTTGCAGTGGATCCCACCTACAGTGTTTTGTTAACATATGGCATGTGTATACTATATACTCCCTTACCATTACAAAAGCCAAAAACTTCTGATTTTGGACAAGGAAGTATAGAGATGGGAAAACTGAGAAACTAAAAGGTGAAGGAATTTGCGTGAACTCACAGCAAGGAAATGTTAGAGCCAGGATTCAGTAAGAGTGGGCTCGCTCCGAAGTTCGTTCCTTTGACCACTGTACAGGGCGGCACTCTATCAATTGGCAAAATTTTAGTAAAATAAACGACATACCACGAAAGTGTTATATTTTGAAATAAATTTATTCTTACATGTAAATACATAGACATAGTCATTATTTTCTAAATTATTCAAAAAATCTCCAGTGGCTGCAGTAATAGACTCCATTTGACTTTGGAATCTTGAGCATGCTTTAATGAACTTTTCTTTATCTATGGACATCATCATGTTTTCAATCTTAGCTTTAACAGCCTCTTTATTGGAATGAGGTTGTTTATTAACTTCGCTCTCACAAATTCTACATACATAATAGTCTAAAGGATTCGCATCTGGTGAACTAGGTGGCTAGATTTCCTTTGACCAGAATTCAGGAACATTGACCCTGAGACATTCTTGCAACTTTTTGGTGTCATGTGCTGGTGCACCATCTTGTTGGAAGATAAAATGATGTCCACTTGCGACTTGCTTCATCCATGGTACAATACTTCTCTCACAACGTTAAGGTAAACATCCTGGATCTTCATTGATGATCTCCTGGATTCTGTGTCCAATATCTGGACTTGAGCAATCTTTGTGTACCTTATATGTTTTCCTTGTTGGTGTGGCAACATCAGGATCAGCATTATACACCTTCTTCATGTTGTCAACTGTACATAAAGGGATGTTATTGAAATCCACAATTTCCTTAACAGTTCTCCCTGCATGCAGTCCAGAAACTATGGTTACTCTAACATTGTATTCCTTCTACCTGATGGTTGTTCTCAGAATTTAACACTTTATATCTGAAACAATGATGTTCAATCATAACCTTTGACACATAGTTTTTCAAAATTAATAAGAAGCACATGAAATAAGAAGATGCAAAGTCATTGCCCATTGCTGGCTCACACCCTGTATATTGGACTCTGGGCTCATCAGCCCCTTACAAATGACTGACCCTTTTTGTTTTGTCTGTGTGAAACCAAATAACATTATCTCAACTGATTAGAAAGTCTCAGATAGAGCTATGACCAACTTGTTTAGCAGTTGAAGTTTGGAAATGCTGTGGATAGTTAAACCACTATAAATAGGCATACTTAGCAATTTTTTAGCTTGCTGCTTTCTACCTTGTGCCGATCACAGTTGGTTTCGAGCCATTTGCTTCATGAGAACTGTAGGTAAGAGGCCGCTTATTTGTGGGCATTGGTAAAACCACTGGGCCCTTATTAAACCCCCACTGGCACATGGGAGGTTTGTATACTCATAACTGTTGCCGGGTAGAAGTCAAGGGATGGTTTGGTTCTGGTGTGTACTGATGGCTCAAGTATGGTAGGGCCATTCTGGTGGCTCACTAGGGTTCTGAGACCTCCTGGTATGGTTTCTGAGGATCTGGATTGATCTGACCCAGTTGTAAGTCTCTCTAGGAGAGACTGTCAGTTCCCCTCTTCTTTTGAGAGATTGATAGTGCCACAGGGGAAATTTTCCTTACACCCAGGAGCCATGCATAGTAATCATTTTTGGTCCATGCTTTGGCAACTGAAGGGCTGGCCTAGGGTCAGCAATGGACTTTTCACTTTCCCTCCCCAAGTCGTAGCAGGCTTGAGTGTTCCCTTTAAGGCTTTTTGGTCTAAACCTACATTTGAAGAAATTCTTGAGTAACCCCAAGTCTTCTCCCTTGAATATAAGAACATGTTCTGAGTGCTTAACCACCTATGTGGACCTTTTAGCATGGGCTCTGCAGCACCCCCATCTCTGTGTGTCCAGGGACCATGTGTACCTCTGTGGCCCAGTCTCTAATGGCTAAGGTAGAGGGACAAGACTCTCTCTTGGTCATGTACAAAGCCCTAGAATCAAATTTAGCTGGGTTTACATGGACTTTGTCACCTACTAGCTACACAACCTTAGGCAAGCAATGAACCTTTCTGTTTGAGACCTTAGTAAGATAGTTCACCTATAACACTTTGCTATAGTGCCAGGCACACACTGCTCAAAAAGTTAGCCACTAATATTGTTGGTCTTCCCCTCTGGGACTACCTAAATCTAGACAGTCTTTAATTTTCGGCTTGGAGAGACCTGTGTTTTAGGCTGAATAATGACAATGACCTCTCAAAGGTGTCCAAATCTTGATCCCTGGAACCTGTAAATATGCTCCTTTTTGTAACAAAAGGGATGTTGCAGGTGTAGTTAAACAGATTTTGAGATGAGGGGATTATCCTGGATTATCTGGGTGTGTCCAATCAATTCATAACAGGGAGGCAAGAGGGTCAGAGTCCCCAGTAGAAAGTAGGGGTAATGAGTGGACTGGGTCAGGAGCCAAAGGAGGTAGCTACTAGAAGCTGGGAAAGGCAAGAAAACAAACTCTTCCTTAGAGTCTCCAGAAGGATCATAGCCAGGCTTCTCACCTCCAGAACTGTAAGATCAATTTGTATGGTTTAAGCCACTAAGTTTGTGACAATTTGTCACAGCAGCACCAGGAAACTAATGCAGTATGGAAGAGAAAAACAGAAGGTGGCCATGAGTCAAATGAAAGTTAGCAAAATAAGAGAACAATAATAGGCAGCATTTAGTGAGAACTTTGCTAGGTACTGCTCTATGCACTTTGGATGTTATTTACCTGGCATCTTCACACAACTGAGAGTTTCTTATCTGCATATCACAGGAGAGGAAACTGAGGCACCAAGGGGTTAAGTAACTTGCCCCAGGTTACACAGCTAGTACAGGGTAGAGCTGGGATATGAATCCAAGCAGTCTGGCCTTCTTAACTGTTTCCCACACTGTTCCAGGCATTTCTGTCTCTTAAGTCTGACAGTATCAGACACCGAATAGTATGTTACTCTACGTAAGGAAAAAGCGATATTTGTATATGCAAGAAGGAAGGTGACGCATGCCCCCACTCCCACCCCCCCCAAATAAATAAATAAATAAACTGGTTATTGAGGTATTTGTTAAGGTTTTGCCATTTCTATTTCATATTATATGTGTGGACAGCTTGAAGCAGGAGGACGCTGGCTCTGGAGCAGTTCCTGTGCTGGCCTCCCTCTCACGCTCCCACCTCTGTTCCTCCCTCACTCACCACAGACCGCTGGCCCTGGTGCCCTGTTGGCTGTGCTTCCCACCTCTGCCTGTTTATTGGATTTGCCTCATTCCTGACTCTCTGCTCCAGCCCCGAATTCCACCTCCTCTGGCCCCACGTATGCACAAAATGAGATGGGTAGTGTCAAGGTCTGGATTGTGAGGTACCTCTAACTCCTACTGGGGGGTGGGGGGAGACATCTTTACATTTTCTTTTTGGTTTAGCTGGCTGTTGTTGGTTTTCCAGTTGTGTTTCTTTTGTCTCTCAAGCGCATGATTCAGAGTGATATTGGTTTGGGCCAGGGGTTTTCAGATTGCGTCCTAGGAGGGTTTGAAGCCTCTGCCATGTGATGGAGATGGTGGGAGATGAGGGTCTCAGGCCTTCACCCTGCAAGTGCCAGACAGCCCTGCTCTTACTCATTTTACATATTGAGGTTCTGCCTTAGGTTATGCATGAAAGAGAGGTTCTAATGCTAGTGGAACAAAAGGAGAAATTTGAGAAGAACTAAATCTAAAGTCAAGGCACTTTATATATGTCAACAATTGTAGCCCCAAGACTTAGAGGTGCAAGAAATATGACTGTACTTTTTATAATTGCATTTTGTTAAGTTTGGAATCTGGAGCCCAGTTGCTCAGGTTTGTTTACATCCAGACTCTACTGCGTACTTACCCTCTGTGTGACCTTGTGCAAAATGCTTTGCCTATTAGGGCCTAACTTCCCCTAATAGAAGGTGTAATAGTAGTACCTACCTAATATATGAGATAATTTAGATAGAGGGCTCAGAACAGTGCCTGATAATTCAATAAGAATTCAACAAAAGCTCTAATGATCAATTCTATTATTATTGAATCTCCCTATGGAATGGCAGAAGAAGAATCCAGCCTCTTTTCTCCACAGGGTTCTCACCCACCCTTTGGTGATGCTGCAGCTGGGTCTTCCATTATTCCTCTCTTTACCTGGTGTTGCTGAAATGCCCATTGCCTCTGACCACAGGTGACTTCAAGTGCAGTGATACAGGGCTGCTTCTCTTGGGCACAGCAGTCTTCACCTGTAAGGCCTCCCTGAGGTCTCACTGCCTTCTACCAGGAAGCCGAGTCCCTTCTCCTATCAGGACCTACAAGACTTTTCTTTTTTCCACCCCTGCCTGCCAGCCATAGGGGCCAGGATGGAAGAACAGAGTGGAACTCTTGTCTTCTCCCTGCTTCTTCTCTAAGATATTCGGTCTAGAATTCAGACTTAATGCTTTTTAATCCTTTCCCCCCTACCCTTAGGGCTTAAGAAAGTAATACAAAAACATAAACATAAACAGGGTGGCTGAGTTTGATAGGGCTATTCGTTAAACAGTGCCATTATCTACTTAGTGGTGGTATTGCTGCTGGCTCTGTGGAGTGATCTGCTATATGGTGGTCCCAATGAAATGTGCTCCATTTGTGAAAGTACTGGAAAAGATCCTTCAGAGAGGCAGATTGTATACATGCAAATCCAGAGCTATAGCAAGACCTGGTGGGCTTTTCTGTACTTTTATGGCTTTGTGGGAACAGCTACATTGTAGTAATAAAACGGTAAGTTTGTTGTATTCAGAATTAAGGAAGACACAGAAGCAAGGAGAGACTGTTTTGATGACTTCATTTTAGGTTTAAACTATATAATATCACTGACTATGGAAAATCCAGAGAATGGAAAAAAAATCATTGGGAAAAACACATGTGACCGAGTACATACTATACACATCTGGGATTAAAATATCATATAACAGAGTTTAATTTGTATATCACTGGAGTTAGTTCAAGTTACTGTCGTTTCTAAAGAAAGTTTCAATTCATTTGTTATTGTTAATAACACAAACTCAGATTTCATTCATGAACATATTTTCACCTATGATATGTTTGCCTGGAAGCACTGAAGTACTCTCTCTCTACTAACCTAGTTTGTCAGTCTCAGAGAGGTGGATAAAATTCACAGAAGTTAAATATTTTGGCATGAAATTGTATTCCTTTTTTTTTTCTCCTGGAAGCCAGAATGAATTTGGATGACAAGGCAGAGCATGAGCTTCACTTGGTGTGCAGTTCGGTTAGCTGCTGGGGTCTGAGCCATTCCGATTCATTTCTCTGCTACACAGGCTCATTAGTTCCTAGCTCGGCTTGGTTTACTGCGACTGAGGTTTTTTTCATTATGCCTCGGGTGTGGTTTTAAAATTCATTGTGGAAGGTATTGGTAAAGAAACAGGCTCAAATAAATATGAGAGAGGAAGGCAAGAACTCCTTGCGTTATATGCGGAGAAATTATATAACTTTGCGGACAGAAATCTAACAAGTGACTTTCCTCACCATCAGTGCAATCTTGCAGGCAGACAGCCGTGCAGGTTCTGCCTTGACAAGGCCTGGGGCGCAGTTGACTGCCCTGTGCTGACTGAGAGTGGGCCAGGCCTCACCGAGGCCAAGTCACGGGATGGCTGACAACAGGTGAAGCGTGTTCCCCACTCCGGCAGGCAAGCCCAGATCAAATTCGTTCAAGGATAAAAGAGCATGATTATTTCTAGCCATGCTGCGTATTTCCAATGAACCATCGCTGTCTAAGCAGCGAGGTGTAAATTATGTCACTATTTAGGACATGGTAGTTTAAAAGAAAAAAGAATCTTTCATTCCAAAACATGTTTAACAACTCAAATTCTACCCTTTAATTATTAATGAAGACATGCCTCTGTTTATAACTCATTTATTACTTTTCTGTTGTATGCTTTGACAACCAATAATAAAATGGAGGGCTAAAAAGGAGGGGATCCAACTTTGGCCCTCTGAATTTCAAAGTTGAAGGAACTGATCTCCTGAGAGACTCAAGGTTTTAACCAAAACCGTCTATCTGGGGAGTGGGGGAACTGGGACTTTTATTTGCTTCAAACAAAATTGAGATCATCTTGTAGATATATAATACACAGTCATGGATCTTGAATTCTTTGCTTAGCAGTCCTCATTAAGATGTTCCCATTAATTTTAGTGGCTGGTTCTTACTCAATTGAAGGGCTTACCCTTTTCCCCCATTGTTGAATGCTTAGCTGTTGATTCCCTGATGCTTTTCTATTTAAATATCTCTCCATTGTCCATATCTCTAATTCTTTCTTAGAGAAGTGAATTCCCAGAAGAGGAATTAATAGGTCAATATGTTGAACTTTTTAAAAGGTTCCTGGTACATATTACCAAAATGCTTTCCCAAAAGATTATTCCAATTTGCACTTCTACTAATGGTGCTATGTAGTAAGAGATACCAGCCTTATGATATCTCTTGTTTCGATTTTTCACTGTTGCTAGTTTTTTGTTTTTTTTTTTTCCTGAAGATTTTATTTCATTATTTCCAGGAAGAGGGGAAGGGAGAGAGGCAGAGAGGGAGAAAGAAATCAATGTATGGTTGCGTTTCACCTGCCTCCAGCCACAGACCTGACTGGAGACCTGGTTTGCAACCTGGTTATGTGCCCTGGCTGGGGAATCGAACCTGCGACCTTTGGGTTTGCAGGCCGGCGCCTTATCCACTGTGCTACCAGCCAGGGCTCTGTTGCTAGTTTTATAAGCAAAACTTTGTGTTACATAGTTTGTGCATTTTTAAAAAGATTTTATTTATTATTTCTAGAGAGAGAGGGGAAGGGAAAGGGGCAGAGAGGGAGAGAAACATCAGTGTATGGTTGCCTTTCACCCGCTTTTGGCTACAGACCTGGCTGGAGATCTGGTTTGCAATCTGGTTATGTGCCCTGGCTGGGGAATTGAACCAGTGACCTTTGGGTCTGCAGGCCAGCACCTCATCCACTGTGCCACAAGCCAGGGCCTAGTCTGTGCATTTTTTATTATTAGAAATGAAAACCATCAATATATACTTATATTAAGTGCTTTTTCTTGGTCACTTATTTAAACATGTTCTTTATCCATTTGTCTTTAGTTTTCTTTAATGAATTAAGACTATAACATACCTTTATCATACTTTTTTGCAAACCATTCCCTATATTTGTCATTTGATGCTGTTTGTTTCAACTAGCACTATTTTCTTTCTCTTTTTTTGTTTTCTTTTTTAAAGATTTTATTTATTATTTTTAGAGAGAGGGGAAGGGAAGCAGGCAGAAAGGGAGAGAGACATCAATGTATGGTTGCCTTTCACCTGTCCAGTTGGGGACCTGGCTGGAGACCTGGCTTGCAACCTGCGTATGTGCCTTGGCTGGGAATGGAATCAGCGACACTTGGGTTCAAAGACCGGGGCCAATCCACTGAGCCATAGCACTTTTTTCTGATTACAAACTAATGCAAGTTAATTTTGTATATTTTGGGAAATAGAGAAAAACACAATACATAAAAAGTTCAAAGTCACCCACAATTCTGCCATCTATAGTATTAGCAACATTTGGTTCATGGCTTTCCAGAGCTGGCTGTTTGTTTGTTTGCTTTTTCCCAAATTGAGATTATACATGTTTTATAATTTGCTTCCTCACCTAACTTTGTTAATTATAATTAAGTAGATTATATTTATTCCAACTATGGCATATTATATAAAAATTAAAGAAATATCATATTTTTGAAATGTTTATCATGTTTTTTTAATGTACAGAAAAATTTAATTTTCTTTCTTTTGTTAAATTGCTTTATTGTTGTATTACATTTGTTCCCTTTTCTCCCCATTGCTCCTCCCTGCCCCTACCACTGGGCATCCTCTCTCCATTTTTTTTTTTTTTTTAAGATTTTATTTATTTATTTTTAGAGAGGGGAGAGGGAGAGAGGAAGACAGGGAGAGAAACATAGGTGTGTGAAAGAAACATTAACTGGTTGCCTCTTGTACACCCCCAGCTGGAGACCTGGCCAGCAGTCCAGGCATGTGCCCTGACCACAGATGGAACCAGTGACTAAGGCTCAATCCACTGAGCCACACCAGCCAGGGCAAAAAGCTTAATATTCATTTGGTGGACAGATCTATGTCTTCCCTGATGATTACTTCCATTGCCTTTAAATTTGTAGTCTTTGACTATTTTCTGTGATTAACTTTATTTTTTAGCTTTTTAAACTTTTAGTTACATTCAATTTTTTCTTTGAAATCAGTTTTTGTACATATTATGTGTTGAAGACCTAACTTGCTTCATAAATAATCTTTCTTAATAATATGTTTATTTCCTTACATGTATATTTATGTTCTTTATATAATTTCCTTAAATAATATATTTATTGGATAATCCCAGATAATTTCTAACCTCACTTTGTGTATTTTAAAGTCAATTTTAGGCCTAAAATATCTACCTGTAAATTCTTGAATGAGTACAGCACTGTTTTAGTTGTTTTAGGCTTATAATATACATTAATATCACATAGAGCAAGTTTTCTTTCATTATAATTACAAATATTTCTTATTTTTTCTTGCTCATCTTTACAAATTAAATTTAAAGATATTTTGCCACAGTCTAAAAATCCCATTGTAATTCTAATTGGGATTATAATAAATCTGTATAAATCAGGAAGAATGAATATGTTTACAGAAGTTAGTCTTTCCATACTGGTGTATTTCTTAATAAACTCAAATGATTTTATATCTCTCAGTTTAGTTTTGTGATACTATTCATACCAATCATATATTTCTTACTCATTTTTTAAAAAATGTTTTATTTCTAATTTAATCCACTTAAAATTTCAGCTGATTTTTTGCATTGTTTACAAATAATAATTACTTCTCTTTTAAATCAGAAGTTTCTGGACATTAAGAACAAAGAATGAAAATAATAGACTATTATTGTATTCCTGAATTTAATGGAAATGCTTTCCATATTAACTAGTATGATGTTGGATTAAAATAGTTTAAATCACTTTGAGGGAGTAGCTTTATTATCATGGATATTTTTAACTAAAGGGAATTGAATTTTATCAAATGTCAAAAAAGTAATCTTTGAGATGATTATATGCTTTTTTCACATTTGACCTACTTATGTGTTAACAAATTTCCTGTCATTAAAGCATGCTTGCTATTTTGTGACTTTTATCATTTTGTTAACAAATTATATCTAAAATAGAGAATAATCTAAAACCCATTTAGATTTTACTTGGGATTTAAAAAACTTTATATTTATTTTAGCTGTGGTCATCCAAGGCTTGTATTAGAATTAGCTTGCAGCTCCTGAGAATGCATAGATTGAATTCCAGGAGACCCCTTGCGCTTTCTTGAGAGTGACAGGGGCAGCTTCAGTGGTGAGGAGCTGGGACAGTTTATGTGGGAACTCTCCTGCTAGGGGGTTAGGCACCATCCCTGAGGATCCCAGGCACAATGCGGATCTCTTTTTCTGAGCTACATCATTACCTTAGCATCGGATCGTCGTCAGATTTAATGTCAAGCCTTAGTTTAGGTGAAAGGTTAAAACAAAAAGTGTTCCAAAGGCATATAGAAAGAGAGAAAGTAGTTACAAGACTTAAAGATATTTATCCTGGCTTGTGTGACTCAGTCGGTTGGAGCAACATCTGGTAAACAAAGTGTTGAGGGTTTGATTCCAGGTCAGAGCACATACTTAGGTTGCAGGTTCTATCCGCAACTTACACATGCACATGCACCAGTCAATGTTTCTTTCTCACATCAATGTTTCTCTCTCCTTTCCCCTCTCTCCAAAGGCAATGAAAAAGGGTCATTGGGTGAGGATATAGGTCTCAAGTGGAAAATAAGTTCTCATTTAACCAGATGCTATAGGACTAAGAAATTGACACAAAGGTTGAGCTACTGTGTGTAGGTTTCTTTGTGGAGAATTTGAGGAGAATCTGAGCCTAAGATATAAGGAGGTGGTTGATTGTCACTTCACCTTAGCTTTCTTTAGACTCTCACTACTTACATGTCCCTCTTTCCCTGTTTTCTCTTTTTTTCCCCTACTGTTTTGTTTCCCCCAACCTTTTTTTCTCATCCATTTTGTATACATACATATAGTAGCCATTTGGAGTCACTCCTATATGTCAGTTCTATGCTGGCTGATAGAGGATGCTACTGCCCACCTGAGCTTGCCTGAGTCAGATGATAATGCAGGTGAGAGCCTAGTAATTTCTGTAATGTGTGAAATAAGATGTATTCACTTTCTGCCTTTCTCAATATTTCAGACATTTATTTAGGGAAGGGCAGTAGCAAACATCATGAATGACATCACTTGTAAGTTGTAAAATCTGATAATGTTTTGTTGAAGGGGCTTGGTTAAAACTTGACTCAGCCCTGGCTGATGGCACCGGATAAGGCGCCGGCCTGAGAACCCAAAGGTCACTGGTTCGATTCCCAGCCAGGGCACATAATCAGGTTGCAAGCCAGGTCTCCAGCCAGATCAGTAGCTGGAGGCAGGTAAAAGGCAACCGTACATTGATGTCTTTCTCCCTCTCTGCCTCTCGCCCTACCCCTCTCTCTAAAAATAACCAAAATCTTTATTAAGAAAAAACAAATGACTCAGGAGAAAAAGGATTCCTACTGGAGCAACTTGGTGTTTCCTCTAGTAAAACATTTTATCCTTTCTGAAGATACTTCTTTTCAGCTTGAATTCTGGAAACAAGGGCTGATAGGACTAAAGGCAGCATATTCCAGAGAATAGGCTAGAATACACAAAGGCAGTGAACACTCACCTTGTGACTGGCTCTGTTCAGTGCAGAGGCTCATGGGAAAACTTGGGAGCAGGTGCAGGACATTGGTTGCAGTTGTACTGAGGAAGGCATTCAGATTCATCTGGAGTAACTAGTTCACATAGATGCTCTGCTACTGATTTTTTGTTTTATTATGCCCTTTGAAATTGAGTACTATTGGTTAGTTCTGCGGAGAGGATATTGACTGCATTTCTGATTTTATATCCGAGATTTGCCATTAAAGATCTTTCAGTCCACATAGGGACAGGACACAGCTACCTGAGATTTTCACCATCCTTACCAAGAACATCTGAGTCCTGGGCCAGCTGTTGCATGGCTGTTTCCAGGAGAAGGAGCTCTGGGCTGGAGTTTTCTGGTACAGAGTGATGGTTTTGACTGAGGCAGGGTGAGTCCTGATGAAAAGGATGAGAAGGTGTTTCCACCTGGGGAGAAGTGAAGTGATCCTTGGAAGGCTTCTTCACAGTAGAGCATTGGTTGGCCAGGTAGGCAGGGTCTCCTTTGAGGCCTTCTCTTTCCTTGTTCACCCCACATATATGTTGGGGTTCTTTAGAACTTTGACATCCATCTCCAGGAGTTGAGTTTCACCTTTACATCAATGATTCCAGACCTTTCTGCAGCCTCATTGCCGAGTTCCAACCTGCCTATCTAGCTGCCTATGTGACATCTCCCCGAAACTAGTGTTGAACTAGTCTTTTCCCAAACCTATTTCTCTTGTATTCTCCATTGCAGTGAAAACCTGTACTGATCCACTTACCAAGACCAAAAACCTCAATTCTCTGAAGTCATCCCCACGGAGTCCATGGTTTCTTAGCACTGGGTGGCTTCTCCTTTCCAGTGCCCCCACACTCTGCTACCTCTCATTTTAATGTCTCTCTTTCCCAAAACAGCACATGATTCATGAAGCCAGAGGCAGGGTCTCTTGTTGGTATTCATTTCTATTATCTTCAGCCCCAGCACAGTATTGAACCTGTGACAAAGGGCTCAATAGATATATGTTGATTGACTGTATGAGTAGAACTTCCTGTTCATTCTGCTGCCTAAATACCTCTTCAGTCAGGTAGGATCTGGTTTGAAATTGAGCTTTGCTATTTACTAGGTGGGTAACCTTTATTAAGCTAGTTTTTAAAAAATATTTTGAGACATGGACAATGAGATGAGGATTGGCTGTGGGAGAGAGGATGGGTTTGGTGGGGCAGGGGAGAGCAATGGAATAAAACAATTGTAATACAATAACAACAAAGCAACAACTTTTATTTTGAGATCATCTTTGACATACAAAATAAATTATTTTTAATCTCAGTTTGCATCAGTTTAAGAACCAGGAAATAGACATAATTATAGTCTTTACTTAATAGGTTTGTGGTGAGGGTTAAATGACATAAAGCATGTAAAACATTATTGCTGTGTTTGATATGTGGTATATTTAGTCTCTACTGCCACAAAGGTAGGTTTAAAGCTAAAATGAGGGAAGCCCTCAATGCAGGCTAAGAGGTTGGGTTTTATCTCCTAGAAGATGAAGATCCATGAAAGCTTCCACTGGTGTGACAGGAAAACCATGAACTCTGAAATCAGCAGACATGCTTTCAAATAAAAACTACTACCTAATAGCTGTGAGGCATTCCCCAAGTTACCTAACCATTCTCAACTTCGGTTTTAAAATCTCTCAAGTTAGGATAATACCTTGCACCAAAAATTGTTGAAAGGTATAAATTAGATGGTATATGAAAAGCACCTTACACTAATTTTCTTTTTAAGTTACTTTCTTTCCTCCAGTGATAAGCTCTGGGTTCCCTTGAAAAGCAATCTCTGGTCCAGAGGTTTGTCTTTGGCTCACCCCACTTCACCCCATACTTGGATGAAGGCATAAAGCCTTATTTCCTGAATCTTCAGGTGGCTCATATTTGGGAGGATAACGAGTACAATAGGTGGTGGAATGGAGGCTCAAAATGACCTCAACAGGCTGGAATGTTGGGCCTTTACCAACTGGGAAATCAGGCTTCTTGCAGGTGAAGCAAAAACAGCCAGGGGCAAGGAGACCATTTACAAGATGATTCCACTAGTCTAGGTGATGGATAGATAGGATCAGAAGTGAGGTGGTGTCAATGGCAACAAAAGTTAACATTTGGGAAGAACTTTTTAGATGTGTGGATGAAGAGGGCTGGAGATGATTGGCAGCTTCTTTTCTAGGTTCCTGGGAAAGTGGAGGTGCCAGTTAACAGAAAGGATCCAGTTAGGTGGAAAATTGAATTAGGGAGAGGCGGGAGGACAGTAGTCTGGTTTTGTGCATAGGGTGTTGGCTCTACTCATTCGGAAGTTGGAAAGTCAGGACTGTAGCTCGTGGGAGAGGCTGTGTCTGGAAAGAGGCATTTGGGAGTTATCCACCAAAAAGTGATAGTTGAAGCTGGTGGGAGGGAATGGGATAGCCAAGGAGTGGCCAGTGCTATTCAGAATCATTAGCATTGTTGGCTCTAACTTGAGATAAGGTGCATAAACAAATCCTTGCCCAAGTGGGACTTGTTCCACTGCCTTCCTTAGCTCTTTAACTCATTCAAGCCAAGTTTTACAGGATGAGAATAATCTCATGTAATAATTTTAGGCTTAAAAAATTATGTTGTTATCTATTTATTTATAGAGAGAGGGGAAAAGTGAAAGAAGGAGAGGGAGAAAAACAATGATATGTGACCAAAACCTCAATGAGTTGCCTCTCCTATACCCCTAACCATAATCCAGGCATGTGCCCTGACCAGGAATTGAACTGGTGAACTTTCACTCTGGGGAACGACATCCAACTAACTGAGCCACAGCAGTCATGACTATTTTTAGTTACACAAGCAATATATCAATACATTCTTGATTGGAAAGAATGTAAACACTACAGATAAAGTAAAAGCCTGTCCAATTCTACTTTCTTTTTTAGAAATAATTACTGTTACTGGTTTAATGGATGTTCTTAGAAACTTTTTATTGTGTATTGATGTGGTTTTACATGTGAAAATATACTTTTATTTATTTTGCAGGTCATGTTTTATATAAGTGAGCTCATATTGTTTTGTTCTTTTTTTTAATCCTCACCTGAGGACTATTTTTTTTTTCTCTTTCAGAGAGAGAGGATGAGAGAGAGAGAGGGGTGGAGAGATAGGCAGAGGGAGAGGGAGGGAGAGAGAGAGAGAGAGAAGAGAAGAGGATAGGGAACCTGATATGAGAGAGAAATATTGATTGGCTCTGCCTTGTGTGCCCCCCAACCAGGGTATGTGCCCTGACCAAGGTATTCATCCCAACAAGGAATTGAACTGGCAACCTGCGTACCTGCAACCTGGGTACCTGCAACCTGGGTACATGTGCTGACCAGGGATCAAACCCACAATTTCTGGTCTATAGGATGATGCTCCAATCAACTGGGCCACACTGGCCAGGGTGATGTTTTGTCCTTTAATTTATTTTCATTTAAAAGAAATGAAATAATTATGTTCTAGAACTCCTTCTAGGTAAATTTATCTAGTTCTAAGTCATAAAAGCAAACAAGCAAAAGAAATCTGTTTTCCTAGGTGTGGATCTACCATGTTGTATTCAATCATTCCCTTACTAATGGGATATACCTTATTTCCACTTTTGCATCTTTTATCCTGCGGCTATTTATGACTTGCAATGTGTAGATTGCCCAGCAGAAGCTGGGATATGTTGGTAAATAGTAAGCCTGGAGTTGACAAGCTATCAGGAAGCACCGAAGGGAGAAGGCAGGCAGGAAACGCTACTTGTTGAAATTGCCGCACGCTTGAGGAGATGCAGAAGTAGATGGAGAGGAAGTATTTGTCAGGGTTTTGCAGGATGGAAACAAGGGTGGCTGACAGAGGTGTGTTCTACTGCCCCTTAGTGTCCTATCCCGTGACTGTCATTGCCATTAAGGTGGAGGAGCTGGAAGGAGTGGGGAGGAAGGGGAAAGGGAAAAAGGAAGTGTATGCTATATGCCAAGGAGGCTGGTGCGTTCACCTAGATCCCCACATCCACGCCAAAGTTGGAGTAATTGATTTGGGAAGGAGTGGATTGAGTTTTACAACATTTTTCTTTTTATAAACATCATCAAAATGAATATACAAAGTCTAAGTTTCTCACTTGGGAGCTCTTGAAAATACATGTCCCTGTTAGAAACTGTTAGTACCCTTTTTTCTTGAGTGTGTGGGATCTGAGGCAGCTCTGGAGTAAACAGCTGGGAAAGGAAAGGAAGGGGAATCTCTAATGTGCCTGCTTTATGCCCCCCCTCTCATTTTCTTCCCTTTGATGCTCAAAATCATAATATGTTTTATGAGCAAATTTGTAAGAGTGTTTTATGCAAACACACCAGACTCCTAATTGGCCTTCTCTTCATTTCTGTTGTCTTTTCTCAGGGCTCGGACAGGGTTCCTTTTAGGGCTAAAGTGCAGAGAGTTCCACACCAGCTCTTTCTTTCCCCCTCTGTTTAGCACTGACTCAGCAGCTGCGCACTCTGCCAGGCTGTTAGGAAGCCACACCATCCTGGGGCGAGGCTGCTGAACACGGTTTTCACAGGCAATCCTGAATCAGTGACATACACAGCCTGTGTCCTCCAGTGTGTGACAAACCTGGCTGGGAAACTTCTTCCCCTTGATACTTCTCTCCAATTCCCCAAGCTCCCAGCCAATCTAGACTGGCCTGCTGGGCTAGTGGATCAATGAGTGGGCTCCTCTCCACACTGCCTCTACAGGCATGTGTGAAACATAGCTCTGATCTGCCCATGTGAGTAGCTGGTACTCGCTTCTCCTGGTGCATCCCTCAGCCTCCTCTTCCCTTCTGCACCCACCCTTCCAGTCCCCTGGCACTCCAGAGAGTCCAGCAACAAGTAGCCAGTGCTTTCACTACAAAGGGCTTTCTAACCACAGTTTCTGGTATTTCTATTCTCTGCCTTACCTTGGACTGCTCACTCTTCCCCAGCCCCCTTTCCTCTGTACATTAAATTCAGTCTAGGTGTCCGTCACTCCCTGACTCCTCCCAGGCCAGATTCACCTCACTGACTTTGAGTTTTCAATTTAGTGTCTTTCTCCCCCACTCCACTGTGACAGTCTGTCACCCCTTCCACCCCTCTGAGACTGAGCCCAGATGTGGAGTAAAGCAGGTGCAAAGCTCATGCTTGTTAACCCAGCTGATTTGGGCAGGGATTGTTTATGTGGTTCTTCTTCTTGGTTTGCCTTCCTGGCACATCCCTGACTTTCTAAGTAGCATCTGTTATTTGAGCTCCATTATCGAGAAAACTCACCGAGGGGCCCCACCTGTCATAAATAACATGGCTGCATTCTGTTTGGATGGTCTGCAGGGCGGAGCACCATCATTTCAGATTCCTGACATGTCTCTGCCCAGGAGGAATGAAGTTAAGGAGGAGCCTCACCACTGTGCCAAGGTCGCAGTGGCTGTGCCAAGGTCACAGTAGTGAGGCCCCTCGAGTTCCTCAGAGCTTCCTGAACTGTCCCCTCCCCTCATGAACCATAGCCCCACCTTGTGTGGAGTCTTTCCTTTTACCAACCACCTCAGCACCCTGATCTCATTTGACCTTTCATACAGAGCACCCTGGAAGGTAGACAGAGCTAATTAGACACCCTGAAGCAAATGAGGCTTACTCATTTATTTAATCTACAAATATTTATTGAGTTTCTACTACTTCTCCAGCAAGGCCTTGGGAAGATGGCAGTGAACAGAACCAGTGCATTCCCAGCTCTCGGGGTTTTGGTTCTAGTCAAGGGGTGCCAAGAAGTAACCAGTGTACAGATAAATAATAAATATAATTTCCAATGGTGGTAAATGCTCAGGAGACGACTGGGCAGGGTAATGTTACAGAAAGTGATGGGTGGGAGGGGAGGAGCAGCTGCTTTAGAGCCAGCAAAGCCTTTTGAGAAGATGACATTTGAGCTCCAATCTGACAGGTGAGAAGGAATAGGCCATGTGACTCCCCAGGGATGAGGGTGACTTGCTGAAGGTCCGGGGTGGAGCTGGCACTGGAGACCTGCACAAGGCTCTTTTCCCGGTGTCCCTTGGGCTCTTTTCTTCCCCCTCTGCCATGTCCATGGATACCCTTGAGTATGTCTGGGACAAGCTGTGGGCAGGAAGGGGATGAGGCATGCTTCAGTGTGCTGGGACTCTCACACAGCCAGCCCAAAGCTGAAGAGGGGCCACCTGAGGGCCAGCTTTGCTTCGCCTTGTGCCCCTCAGTCATCCCTTCCTCAAGACATCCCTTAGGACTAAACCTCTTCTCTCTCTAGGTCAGCAGGACAGGGTGTCAGAGATACCTTCTCCAAGGCAGCTGAGAGGTTAGCATCCTGACATTTTTTTCTTGTGGTAAAATATATATAACAGGACATTTACTGTTTAAGTCATTTCTAGGTGCATTCTCATGGCTGTACGGCCATCACCGCCGTGCATCTCCAGAATGTTTTCATCCTCCCAAACTGACCCTCGGTACCCATCCAACAGCTCCTTACCACTTTTAAAAAGCCCTGTTGGCTCATAGGTAATGGGGAAATAAATGCCATTTACAAAAAAGCCTCTTCTTCTGGTGGGTACTGTCACCTTTTGTTTAATGGCATATCTCTGTTTAGTCCGAAGTCAACTGGTACCAAACTCACCTGGAATCTCTTGGGCTAGTGCTCAAGCAAGTAAGTGTATTTTTCTCAACTGTCCCACATGATTCCGGTGCTGATGTAGATGTCAGAATCACTAGTTCCAGCCTCATGGGAGGAACAGATGAGGAAGAATCTTAGCCAGGGCAGAAAAGGCTTGCTGGCGGGGTGGGGGGTATCTGTCTGGGTTTGAGTATCTGCTTCACCAGTGCTAGGTGAATAATTCTGGGCAAGTTGCTTAATCTCTCTAAACCTGTTTTCTTATTTCTACATTGTAAATTGTGATCATTGGATGTACCTCACTGCAGCAGTTGCTGTGAAGTTGAACAAGATTATACAGATGAAATGCTCAAGTCAGTGTCTTGCATGGAAGATCTCAGTCTTGATGTGGCATAGGGGTCGTGAATGGAGGTAGTAAAGTGATTTATGACACTGCTTTACACTATTATGTTTTCTTAGTTATGGGTCAAGTGAACCCAACTTTACTGTGTCAGAAGTGCTTTATCTTTAGCTGTCACCCCACTGCAGGAAAGTAACCAAGGTTATTAGTCAAGATAGAAATATACACACATATATATATGCCTACAGCATCGGAGGGGGTACAATATTTTTACTGGAAAATCTTTTCAGAGATAGATTCACACGGAGAAATTCCTAAAAGGAATGGTTAGGTATTAGTAATACATGTAGTGCTTAGCTGTGGGGAATAAGAAAGGAAATGAGGTTCTGGTGCATTTCCCAGATACTTACCACCTCCCTGCTTGGGAACAAGGGCTGTTAAAGGTTGTCTAAGAATATTCTGGTTGACGCAGCAGTAGTTAGAGAGGAAGGCTCACAGCGACTGGTCAGAAAAGCTTCTTGAATAGCATGTGGCTCTGCAGAAAGGAAGGTAGAAGGGTGTCAGGAGTGAAGTGTGGATGAATAGGCAGGGTCAGGGAACAGAAGACTAGATCATCCTGGCCGAAGTGGCTCTGAAACTGGTGAGTTGGAGACAATCGTTTTGATTAGGTTACTCTTAAACCTGGCTCCATTTGTCTTAGTTTAATATCATAAAATATTACCTGAACCTAGCAAATAGCCCTTCAATAAATTGCAACTAGACCCACTAGTTTAATGGACCATTTTATACTTGGTGTCTACACAGCATCTGGTACAAAGCAAGTGTTCAAAAAATATTTATTGAGTAAGTCAATGAATGAATCAAATCCTCTGTTCGACCATCCCTTGGAAGAAAAATTGAGTCATCTGGAAGTTGTTATACTCCAAGGATGGGGCTGTGCTTACATATATATTGAACAGGTGAGATTATACATGATTTTGGGGCGTAGGGCATTTACCTTTTCATGATTTTCTCTTTTTTCAAAGAACATTTAAAACATTGGAGAAGGTATTGTTAACATTTATATAGATTTCGTTACATCTTAAAGTTATTCCTTTAGGCAAAATAATATTAAACAAAAGAAGCAGGATGAAAACGGAATATACAGTATAATTTACAGAAAACTGTAAAGGAGTTAATAACAAAATTAGGACTTACCTAATTATTTTACCCTATCTTTTCTACTTTCTACAGTAAATATGTACTGGTTTTTTTTTTTTTTTTTAAGATTTTATTTATTACTTTTACAGAGAGGGGAAGGGAGAGACATCAATGTGTGGTTGCCTTTCACCTGCTTCCAGCTACAGAACTGGCTGGAGACCTGGCTTGCAATCTGGTTATGTCCCCTGACTGGGGAATCGAACCAGCGACTTTTGGGTTTGCAGGCCAGCGCCTTATCCACTGTGCCACCAACCATAAATAATAAATAATAAAAAATTATTATTTTTTATAATAAAAAAAAAACAGGTGTCATTTATTAAACCGTTAGTGTAGAATGTGATACAGCCCTGAAGGCAGCTAGTTCAGGTCAGAACAACCCCACTTGCTTTAGATTATGGGCTCAACAAACAGCTCTGTGCTTTGGATTACACTGCCCAGAAAAGTAGCAAAAAATGCCAAGGTGTTGGCCTACCAATTAAACAAATTTAAACAACCACACTCCAAAAGCTTGTTTGCTTCATTGTAGTTCAGTCAGGTAAGAAGTACGAATAATATTGTTTCTTCCCCTTTGGATGATAACTTCTCAGTGATAAATCAGAGGCACAGCTAAAAATAAGGTGTTCTGTTTGCATTTTTAATTCTACTGAAAACAAGATGTTAGAATGACTTCAACCGTTTGAGTCAGCCGTTGGCTTTGGCTTCCGCCCAGAATTTGATGTCATTGGTGGTCATCATGAGGAACAGGATAATTTTTTTAAGCTTGCTGACCAGAGGACCTCTGAAGATCTTCAGTGGTGCTGATGTTAAATATAATGTAACTATAAAAAAGAAAATGGCCATCTTATACATCAAGGATGCGGATTTAAAATACTTTCCACCTGCTAGAGCTTTGTGGGGGAACCTCTGTGGAAGGAAAGCATTATTTAGTCTGGAAATGTTTTACTTGGTGTGATGATGAAATATAGGCTAGATCTCAGGTGGTAGGGAGCGCAGGAAGCACAGCCATGAAGAAAAGAGTTTGCAGGAGCTGAATCATATCTTATTTTGATTAAATCAGGATCACTTTACGGAGAGACTGTAACGGGAGAATGTGTTAGGGTAGTAGAGTGGTTCTATTATGTTTAGCTCATCCAGAGTGAGTTGGCTTTCATCACATGTATTTTTAATTCTTTGGAAAGATAATTACATTAATTGAGAAATGACTTGTAAAATACCAGTTTGAAAAAGACATTTAGTGAATAGGTGTATTGATGTTGTTTTACTCTCAATTAATTAAAAATTGCTTGTAACATGAGCTATAGGCACCCTGGCTAAATGGTGCTTAAGGAAGCCTGTTAAATTTCTGATGTGTGGGCAAGGCCTTCAGGGAAGCCACTCTGAGTGCTTCCTACCTTTCTCTCCCTCTTTATCTCAAGGCTTCCAAACAGGGCTGCCTTGACCTGGTGTGAGAACTTTCCAGCAGCTGTCCAAAAGGGTTCTACTGCTTCTCTTGCAATGGTGCTTCATGAGGGCAGAGTAGCCTCAATGTGCCAGCCAGCCCACGACCTTGAACCCAGGTCCAAGAAACAGCCAGGACTCCCTCTCGCCTCTGTTTTCTAACTTCTCAGTGCAGAGTACTTGATAGACTCTGACATGCTCTGGGAGGTCTTGCTGATGGCTTGAGTCTATGCTGATTTTGCCATCTCTATCTTTATTTTTTATCTGTTGCACAATTAGTATATATATGATTGAATTGATTTTCCTCACTTTTTAACTGGCTAGCCTATACAATTCAGTATTTTGTTTTTATCTTCACCTGAAGACATATCCACTGATTTTCGACAAAGAGGATAAGGGGGAGAGAAACATCAATGTGAGAGAGAAACATTTATTGTCTGCCTCTTGCATATGCTTTCAGCGGGGACCAAACTTGCAATCCAGGCATGTACCCTGACCAGGAATCGAACTCACAGTCTTTTGGTTTACAAGATGACTTTCCAACCAACTAAGCCATACTGAAATATTTTGTGATATTAGCTCATATTGTTAATGTTTCTTTATGGCTCTATAGTTACTAATAATTTCCCTGTAGATAGGGATTTTGTCTTTTTTGTGAAGTCATGCAGTACCTTGCACTGTGCTAAGCACCCAGTAAACTTGTAAACCTTAACAAATTATTTAGTGGCATGCACTGGATGAAATAAGGAAAATTATCACATACTAACATGCAAAAACTATTCTATCTAAAAGCAATAAATGACCAAATGTTTATTGAGCCTTTATCATTATTGAACCAGAAGGTGATTTATAAGAATTGGACATGGTCCTATATCAGGAAGTAATTTTTGTAGAATTACTCTGAGAAGGTTTTTATAATGATAATAAAAGTACTATTTTTTTTTTTAGAGATTGCCACTTAATAAGATTACTGTGAGGATTACATGAAAAACTATTATGTTTCCCCATTTCACATAGAAACTGTGCCTTAGCAAGGTTAAATAAATTATCTAAGGTCAACCTATTAAGTGTCAGAGACAGGATCAAAATTGAGACTGATTGATTCCACTAGCCTGGTCAGCTTTCTGGTCAGCTGCAATTTTCAGCATCATATTGTACTGGTGAGCAGGTTGTTCACTGCTCAGAGGTGACTGGCTAAAGACGCAGGTGGGATTGAAATGCAGCCTATAGTCTACTTGAAAAGTAGGTATGGGCTAAAGTATACAGGGTGGGGCAAAAGTAGGTTTAAAGTTGTGAGTATGTGGCCCTAGCTGGTAGCACAGGGGATAAGGCACCAGCCTGCAAACCCAAAGGTTGCTGGTTCAATTCCCCAGTCAGGGCCCATAACAACCGCAAGCCAGGTCTCCAGCCAGTTCCATAGCTGGAGGCAGGTGAAAAGCAACCATACATTGATGTTTCTCTCCCTCTCTGCCTCTCTCCAACCCCCTCCCCCCATCTCTGGAAATAATAAATAAAATTATGAGTATGCAAAACACAGTTTATTCTTGTGTTATTATTGATTTGTTCTTGCATTGTTTTCCATATGCAGAACTATAAATCTACTTTTGCCTCATCCTGTACAGTTGGTGTGTAGCCACCTCCCCTGTCAAGATATACAGCATTTCCATCATTCTCAGAAAGTACTTTTGTGCCATTTCATAGTCTTTTCACTCCTTCTCCCCATGCAGCCATTGATCTGACACTATCTCCATAGCTTAATTTTGCATGCTTTAAAAATAGCACTGTCTTATAAAACTTCATGATCATGGAAATGTTCTATATATCTGTGCTGTCCACTACAGTTTCCACCAGCAGCATATGACTGTTGAACACTTGAAATGTGACTACTGCACCTGAGAACTGAATTTTTTTTTAATTTTTAATTCTACTTCTTAAGTAAAAGTTTATTTACTTAACCACATATAGTTAATGGACAGCACAGGTCTAGAATACCAATTAAATGGAATCATTCAGTGGCTGGCTGCTTTTACACAAGCAAGTGTTTTTGAGCTTCATCCATGTTTGTTACATAATCCGGAGATCATTTGGTTTATTGCTGACCAGTATTCCATTCTGTGAATATACCACAGGTTGTTTTCTTCATCTATTGCTGGGCTTTGGGGTGGTTTCCAGTTTGGGGCTTTTATAAATAAAGCTAATAGAAACATTTGCATACAAGTCAATTTGTGGATGTTTTTACTTTCCTGCCATGAGTGGAATTTTTGGGTTATATGGTAAGGTATGTTTAACTTGATAAGAAATTACCAAACCATTTACTGAAGTGGCTCTGCCATTTTACAGACCTACCATAATATTCCAATTTCTCTACATTCTTACCTGCTTTGGAATGGCCAGTCATTTTAATTGTAGCTGTTCTGATGGGAATGAAGTGCTATCATGTTGTGATTTTAATTGGTACTTTCCTGATGACTAATGATGCTGAACCCTTTTTATTTTTTCATAATTTGTAAGTAATTTGTATTTCTTCTTTTGTAAAGTGCTTATTCAAACATTTGACCATTTATAAAAAGGGGGATTTTTACTACTGAGTTTGAAGTTTTTAAAAAATGTATATATTCTGGATGCAAAATCTTTTGTTCAATATTTATATTACAACTAATTTCTACCATTCTATGGCTTGCCTTTTTTTTTTTAAGATGTTATTTATTTATTTTTAGAGAGACAGGACAGGAGGGAGAAAGAGAGGGAGAGAAACATCAATGTGTGGTTGCCTCTTGTGGGACATGGCCAGCAACCCAGGTATGTGCCCTGATGGGGAATCGAACCAGCAACTCCTTCGTTTGCAGGCTGGCACTCAATCCATTGAGCCATACTAGCCAGGGCTGGCTTGCTTTTGAAGAACAGATTTTTAAATTTTTTAAAAGATTTTATTTATTTTTAGAGAGAGGGGAGGAGAGGAAAAAGAGAGAACACTAATCAGTTGCTTCCCATATGTGTCCCAACCAGGTACAGAACCTGCAACCCAGGCATGTGCCCCATCCAGGAATCAAACCAGCAACCCTTCACTTTGCAGGACAATACCCAACCCACTGAGCCACACTGGTCAGAGCAGATAATTTAAAATTTTGTTGAGGTTCAGCTTTTCCTCTAAGGTTTATGCTTTTCGGTTCATTTTAAGAAATTTTTTCTTACTCAAATGGCTGTAAAGATTTTCTCCTATGTTTTCTTCTAGAAGTCTTATAATTTTGGCTTTTATATTTAGGACGATGATCCATTTTAACATTTATGTGTGGTGTGAGAAAAGGATTGAGGTTTATCTTTTTCATTTTTTAAAATTATATTTTATTGATTATGCTATTACAGTTGTCCTGACTTTTCCCCCTTTGGCCCCCTCCACCCAGCAACCCCCACTCCCTCAGGCAATCTCCCAGCATTATTCATGTCTGTGGGTCATGCATGTAAGTTCTTTGGCTACTCCATTTCCTATACTGTACCATACATCCCCATGGCTGTTCTGTAACTATGTATTTGTACTTTTATTTTAAGTATATTTTATTGATTCTGCTATTACAGTTATCCTAAGTTTTCTTTTTCTTTTTAAAATATTTTATTTATTATTTTTAGAGGGAGGGGAAGGGAGAGAGGCAGAGAGGGACAGAGACATCAGTGTACGGTTGCCTTTCACCTGTCTCCAGCTAAGGACCTGGCTGGAGACCTGGCTTGCAACCTCATTTGGTGCCCTGGCTGGGAATTGAACAAGTGACCTTTGGGTTCACAAGCCTGCACCTTATCCACTGTGCCACCAGCCAGGGCCCATCCTAAGTTTTCCCTCTTTGCCCCTTCCACCCAGTACCCTGTTCCCTCCAGTAATCTCCCTGCCACTTACTTCATGCTCATGGGTTATGCATATAGGTTCTTTGACTTCTCCCTTTCCTATATGATTCTTAACATCCCTCTGTCTATTTTGTATCCACCAATTATGCTTCTCGATCCCTGCTTCATTTCCCCCATTCTTCCCCTTCCCCCTCCCAGGTGATAAGCCTCCAAATGATATCTATACCTATGATTCTGTCCATGTCCTGGTTGTTGTCTTAGTTTATTTTTATTTTTAGATTTAGTTGTTGATAGTTGTGAATTTGTTGCTATTTTAATGTTCATAGTTTTGATCTTCTATTTCTTTTTATTTATTTATTTTTAAGGTTTTATTTATTATTTTTAGAGGGAGGGGAAGGGAGAGAGGCAGAGAGGGAGAGAGACATCCAAGTATGGTTGCCCTTCACCTGCCTCCAGCTATGGACCTGGCTGGAGACCTGGCTTGCAACCTGGTTATGTGCCCTGGCTGGGAATCAAACCAGCAAACTTTGGGGTCTCCGGCCAGCACCTTATCCACTGTGCCACCAACCAAGGCAGCCTTTCATTTTAACTATCATTTGTGTTGGTGTGGTCCTGTTTGGGTCCCACTTGTTGGGACTCTGTGCTTCCTGGACTTGTATGTCCATTTCCTTAACCAAATTGGGGGACTTTTCTTTCATTATTTTTCAAATAAGCTTTCAATTTCTTGCTCTTCCTCTCCTCCTCCTTGCACTCCTATGATTTAGATGTTGGTAAGTTGAAAGTTGTCCTACAGGTTCCTAATCCTCTCCTCATTTTTTCAATTCTTATTTCTTCTATCTGTTCCGGGTGAATGTTTATTTCTTCCTTTTGTTCTAAATCATTGAATTGGGTCCGGGCCCCCTTCTCATCACTGTTGATTCCTTGTATATCTTTCTCCATATCACCGTGTATACCCTCATTTCTTCCTTTACTTTGTGTCTGTACTCAATTTTTTTCTCTGAGCATCCTCATCACCCGTATTTTGAACTCTGCATCTGATAGGTTGGTTACCTCCTTTCTCTTAGTTCTTTTTCTGGGATTTTGACCTGTTCTTTCATTTGAGCCATACCTCTTTGTCTCCCCAACTTGACAGCCCACCTAGTTTAATTCTGTGTCTTCGGTAGAGCCGTCACATCTATTACAGTCACTTCACCTACTTCCTATGTATGCGACTGGTGCCCCTTTAGCTGTTGCCCTGATGATGGCTCCCAGAGTTGGTGGGTTGGTACATTCTAGGACAGTGGGGAACCTCTAAATGGACTCTCATGGGAGACTGGCAATTTCTTCACTGCCCCAACCCCCAATGGTTTTCACAGCCAGATGCAATGAGGCTTCATTTTCCCAGGAATGGAACCAGGAGCTGTGTGGTCTAGCCTGAGGCTATGATCTTTCCCCAGGTGTTGCGCCTGGCTTATATCTGACACATGTGAATGTGGGATGACCCATCCACTGGCCACCACTGCCTTGTCACCAGCATGCTGTACTGTCTTCCCTCACTTCCCAGCTCTGCCCCTCTTACCCATCTGGATGAGTATTGCTTCTGAATTCCTTGGTTGTTGGACTTAAATACAGTTCAATTTTCTGGAAGTTCTGGGGTTTTTTGTTTGTTTGTTTGAGGTAGTAAAATTCTTCTTATGGTGTGCCAGGAGGAAAGTGTGTCTACTTACGCCTGCATCTTGGCAAGAAGCCCCTGAGGTTCATTTTTTTTAATTCAGAAATTTTCTTGATCTGTCATAATTTACTATAGGCTGTCCACATACAAATATATTATTTGTGAAGTGTGTGTTCAAGTCTTCTGCCTATTTTTTAAAAATTGGGTTGTTTTCTGCTTATTATTGAGTTATAAGAGTTATTTTCTATATAGTCTGGATATAAGAACTTTTTGAGGAACATTTATTGTGAATATATTCTCCCAATCTGTGGCCTGCCTTTTTGTTTTTTAATACGAAGTTTTTGAAAGGGGGATATTTTAATTTTAGGTCCATTTTGTCTTTTTTCAATGGTTTAATGCCTTTTGTGGCTTACTAAGACATATTTTTGTATCTCAAGATTATAAACATTTTTCCTGTTTTCTTCTAGAAGTTTCATAGTTTTAGAGTTTATATTTAGGTTTATAATCCATTTTGAATTACTGTGTATGATGCAATATAGGGGGTTGGTATTTGTTATTTTTTTATTTGTATCCAGCACCATTTATTGATTTCTCTTTTCTCATTGAACTACCTGTGTATCTTGATGAAAAGAAAATGGAATGTTTATGTGGGGTTTATTTCTGGACTCTATTTTATTCCATTTTCTAAATTTCTATCTTTATGTCAGTAATACTGTCAAGATTTCGACTTTGAAGCTTTTGTAGTAGTCTTGAAATTAGGCTGTGCTGGCAGTTTTTGGTGATTCTAGTTTCTTTACATTTTTCATCAGTTTGCCAGATTGTTTCAGCATGTGAAAATTAATCAGTGTAGTGTACCATGTTAACCTATTAAAGTAGAAAAAACATGGTCATCTCAATAAGTGAATAAAAAACATTGAGCAAAACTGATTTGTGATAAAAAAAAAAAAGAAAATTCCAGCAAACCAGAAATACGAGGGAACATCCTCAGTTTAATAAAGGATGTTTATAAAACACCTAGAGCTAAGGTCATATTAAATAGTGATGTTTTGAATACTCTTCATCTAAGACTGAGAACAAGGCAGGCATGTGTGGTTTTCATACTTATATTAGTTTTGTGCTCGCTTCTGCAGCATGTACACTAAAATGCTTCTATTAGCGTCAAAATTAGACTCAGGTCAGGGCACTAAGGCCAGAAAAGGTAATAAAAGGTATATACATTTTTGAAAGAAAGAAGTAAAACTTTCTTTATTTGAGGACATCAATATCTATATAAAAAACTCTAAGTCACCTACAAAATGTCTGCTAACAATAACTGAGTTTAGCAAGGGTTAAGTATAATGTCTACATACAATAATCAATTATATTTCTGGCATACTAGCTGCAAACACCTGGAACATGAAATGTAAAATAGTTTCAATTCCAATAGCAAGCAGCCCTAAATAGGAAGAAATTTAACAAAAGATATGCAAGACCTCTAGATAAGTACCCAATATTGCTGAGATAAATTAAAGAAGATATATGTGGATTGTAGGTGTTGGTGAACCTGTGGAAATTGGGGCAGGTGGGACATTCAGAGCATGGAAGCTGTCACCTGTTTCCCATCTTGCCTTATGCTGTTCCTGAGCTCTGTTTGTAATAAATCTATAACCTGTTTAGCTTCTCCGCGTTGCTTTCAAAGCAGCACACTCATTGCAAAACAAAGTGGCAGCCACTGCAAGACACTCCTCTGGGCTTCCCTGCCCTCAGTCAGGGAGCACCGCCACTCAGGTTTGAGCTGCCTTGGAACTCCCCAGCACCTTCCTGAAGAATTTCAGATGAACCAAAATCTTTTGAGGAACCATGAGAAAATTTTTTATTTTAATAATCTCTTAAGGATGCACATTCAGATGACAGTACCATGCATGACTTAACCTTCCTATGTAGACTCCAGGGAGCTTTGTTGTTGGCTATGCTATCACCTCTATACAGCATAATGAATTTATACACCTGCCATCCTCTGTGTGACTTTCTAGAAGTGACATATGTGAAAACAGCCTGGCTATGCAGCAGCTATGTCATCCGTGACATGCAGAAAATAGTCAAGAAGGGATCCCCACCCATCCCACCCCCCAGGATTTTCAAAGTTTCTTTTTCAAAATTTGCTCTTACATAAATGTCTCCCATGATTGAGACAGCTGCTAGGCCCAGCCATCACACAATTTGTCGTATTAATACAAACAAACATACAGCCCTGGCTGGTGTGGCTCAGTGCATTGAGTGCCAGCCTATGAACCAAAAGGTCACCAGTTTGATTCCCAGTCAGGGTACATGCCTGGGTTGCAGGCCAGGTCCCCAGTTGGGGGCACGTGAGAGGTACGAATAGATGGATCTCTCCCACATTGATGTTTCTCTCACCTTCTTTTCACCTCCCTTCCCCTCTCTAAAAGTAAATAAATAAAATCTTTTAAAAATATACAAACAAATATACAGACACTAGTTTACCTAATCACAGTTTCAAACCAATTTAATTCTAGGTGACACATCTTGCTCACAGTATTTATTTTTAAAATACTATTAGATGTTCATAGCAGTTTTACTCAAAGGGTATTTAAAATTAAATGTTAGCTCTGAAGGTATTAGATATTGCTTAATGCAAAACTTTTTCTTTTGTTTTTTTCCCAATGTATGGTTGCCTTTCACCTGCCTCCAGCTATGGACCTGGCTGGAGACCTGGCTTGCAACCTGATTATGTGCCCTGACTTGGAATTGAACCAACGACCTTTGGGTTTCAGGTTGGCGCCTATCCACTAAGCCACCAGCCAGGGACTGTTTAATGCAAAGCTTTTAAACGATAGTAAAACTACTTTGAAGTGTTATACATATATTCATATATATATATATATGGAGAGAGACAGAACTAGTGCTAGCTAGCTGAATCATGTTTGTAGATTTGAAGCCTCAATATTGTTGAAATGTTATTTCTCCCCAGATTGATGTATTGATTTCTGCAGGAATTATAAAAAAAGAAATTGATGATATTCTTGAGGATCAGGTTAAGGTTTGGATTCACTGCACAAGATAATGCGGCACTCTGTTCCTTCTCAAGTAAGGCAGTGATGTGATAAAAATAGTGTCTGGGGAAGATTTTTCTGAAAATCGTATGGGATGAATTGAATCACTAGGTTAGAATTTGGCAGACTGAAAACCCTTAAGTAACCCAGATCCTAATGGACAAGGATTGGGTTCAAATAGCAGTGGAAGGGAAGAAGAGAGTAAAATGTCTCTTGAGACCAACTATTTTCTTTGGTACTGTGCCAGGAATGTAGGTTGCATGGTGTTTATAAAACTCAAATTTAAAGATGTGAGGACTTTGTTCTTAAGAAAATCTCAATCCATGCAAGGGTGCTACACAATCAGTAGCTACAATGTAGTTTGTCCTGACATGCTGAGATGTGAAATGTAGGAAAAACTAGAGGAAACGCAGATGAGAGCAATTAATAGTGACCTTGGGTCTCAGGGAGGGATACAGAGAGGGATACAGAGAGGATATGCCATTTAACCTGGGTGATGGGGTCCCAGTACAGTTAGAAAACAATAGGAAGGGAAATGCACAGAGGCATTTAAGGCCTTAAGTGGGAGGTTGGTTCAATAAATGGCAAACAGACCAGTGTAATTGGCTATCTTTTCCTTAAGGCTATAGGTCAGAGATGAAGCTGGGAAAGACGGACTGGGACTAAATTCTGGAGGGTCTAATGCTTTCTTCCATTGTCCACTTTTCTCTCTTCTCATCTCTCAGCAAAAACACACCTTCAGAATTTCTTGACATGACTGTACTACAGTGAAGGAGAGGGAATACTATGAGTGTCACCACATTACAATCCTATTTGCCTCTTAGCTTTTTATGTCCTATTAATTTCTATAACTGTTTCTAGGCGAGCACTAAGGAGAGCTCTAAGGAGAGAAGGGGTGATTTGCAAGCTGATTTGAGACTGTGTTTACAGTGAGGATTTCCTTTCTTTATGAGTTTTACAATTAAGAATTAACCTATTATAGATAGACTTTTTTTTGTGATCCTCCATTTTAGTACTATATCATCAGTGCATTAGTTCAAAAATATTTGTGTACCTTTCTTATCTACCTATTAGTCAACTCCTGATATCTAATATACACAGAGTATAAAGATTAGTGTATCTTTGGGTTATCTGGGTCACAGGTCTAGCCTTCCAGACTGAAACTTTTCTAGTAAAGAGAGAAGTAACAGGGTTAAAGTTTTTGGGGTCTTGGAAGAGACCCAGATTAGTATACCAATGCCTTTGGGGAATGTTTTGAAAGCTGTTTCTTTTGTCAGTTATGGAATTTCTATCCTCATAGTTCCAAGAAAGGAGGACAGGAGGGAGTGGAACAGCAGACATTCAGTGGTGAAGAAAGAGTGAAGACTGACTCATCCTGTAGGGTTTGGGTGTGGGTGTGCACAATGTGTGCATGTGGTAGGGAGAAAGGGAGGAAAGGGCTGTGCAGGCAAAATGTTTTCTTTAATCTCTTTGCAGAGTGTGATTTAGGGAAGAGAATGCACAAGTACAATAACTAACTTTGGCATGGTTGTTTGTCATACACACAATACTCAGAAGGACTCCACACAACTCTGTTTAAAGATGAAAATAGGATTATTAAATTCTGTTACCAGCTTTGACAGTGACCCTAGTATTGTTTTTTCATGATAGTGAAATTCCTGAGAAACTTTCATTTTCTTTAACTGAATGAAATGTTCTCCTAAGAATTTCAGATTAATTCATAGTTATACATTGTATATTTCTATCTCTTTATATTTCCTTATTCTGCTTCTTCTACCCAAAATCTCTTTCTCCTGTATGGATACAAGTAATTGCTACTTCTCTGTATAGTTCCAGCTCCAATCCTCACCATCAAAGCTCTGTTGATCTCTTGGTTCATGACCACCTTGCCTCCTGCACTCTGTAGAATATATAGGTGCATAATAAGTAATTGACAGTTATTTGATAAAATAGTTTTGTTGTTGTGGTTAAGCCTTGTCACTTTTCAACACCTATAATCAGAAGGATTTTATTTGGTTTAGGAATATAAAACTAGAAATAAGAATTAATGACTGTAACTTACCCAGCAATGCGAGAATTTTCTATACAGCTTCCATATTATATCACATCTCTGTAATCTTTTTTAAAATTTTTTTGAATTTTTAAAAATTTTATTGTTGTTGTATTACATCCATCCCCTTTTTGCTCCCCTCTGTCCCCCTCCCCACCCACCCATTTCCCCCAAAGTCAATCCCCCCTGTTGTCCATGTCCATGGTTCCTTTATACTAGGTTCTTGTCTAAGCTGCTCCCCTTCCTTGCCTCTGCCTCCCCCCTCCCCACAACCCCTTCCCCCCTGACCACTGAGGGCCTATTCACTGTATTCATATATTTGGTTCTGTTTTGCTTGTTGTTAGTTTTGTTCATTATTGTCCTGTAATGGGTGAGATCATATGATATTTGTCTTTCACTGACTGGCTTATTTCACTAAGCATAATACTCTCCAGTTCCATCCATGTTGTTGCAAAGGGTAGGAGTTTCCTTCTTTCTTTCTGCTGTGTAGTATTCCATTGTGTAAATGTACCAAAGTTTTTTGATCCAATCATCCACTGATGGGCACTTAGGCTGTTTCCAGCACTTGGCTATTGTAAATAGTGCCACTACGAACATAGGTGTACATAGGTTCTTATGAATTGGTGTTTCAGGATTCTTTGGGTATAGTCCAAGTAGTGGAATTGCTGGATCAAAAGGCAGTTCCATTTTTAGTTTTTTAAGGAAACTCCATACTGTTTTCCACAGTGGCTGCACCAGCCTACATTCCCACCAACAGTGTATGAGGGTCCCCTTTGCCCCACATCCTCGCCAACACTTGTTGTTTGTTGATTTGTTGATGGTTGCCATTCTGACAGGTGTGAGGTGGTACATCTCTGTAATCTTGAGAGCTTGTTTGGAGGAAACTAGCAGGGGAGTGCAGCTACTTGACCTAAGACCAGTCCTCTCCTCTAGATGGGAAGGTCGTCCTCTTCGACCTAGTGTGCAGCTTCGGGAGGGACACACATGGATCAATGAGGGAGAAATGGGACACCCACCTAGCCAGCCAGATCAGCCAAATCAACTCTGGTGATTAACGGGGTGACAGATGTCACTGCCAGATCACCCTCACATCCTATGCTCTTAGATATGTCATTAAGATACTATGAGCCTCATCCATAAAATGGAGATGATAATAGTACTCACCTTTATTAGTTAGGAAAAGTTGGGTGAAAATGACAGGAAACCCAAAATAATTGTGGCTTAAACAAGATAGAATTTTTTTCTTTTCCTGTAATCAATCACCGAGGCTGCTGCTGTTGCTGCTGCTGCTGCTGCTGCTGCTGCTGCTGCTGCTGCTGCTGCTGCTGCTGCTTCTTCTTCTTCTTCTTCTTCTTCTTCTTCTTCTTCCTCTTCCTCTTCTTCTTTTCTTCTTCTTCTTGATATGCAAAGCTTCCCTTCTCATCTTCACCTCATGGTCTAATGTGGCTGCTCTAGATCCAGACATCATGCCTACCTTCCAGCCAACAGAAAAGAGAAAGAGTAGGAGGAAAAGGGCATACTCTTTCTCTTCAAGGATACTTCCCAGAAGTTACAAACCATTTTGTCTTGTATTTCAATAGCAATAACTTAGTCCCATGTCTACAGCTAGCTGTAAGGAAAGCTGAAAAAGGAGTGGCTGTCTGCTTGGCTGAAATTCAGTGGTTCTATTTTTAAAGAAAATGATAACAAATTTTGAGGATGGTTAGCAATTTCTGCCATCTTATTGATATTGCTGTTATAAATATTAAATGAGATAATATGTATACTGTGCCTATAACATGCCTGACACGTGACACATGCTCAATAACTATTAGCCATTGTTTTTTATAATTAATCATTGCAGGCAGTCATGATTTAACCTATTGTTTGTTTAACACACATGAATACCTGCTAGGCTAATACTATGCCTCTCTCTATCAACATCAGGAAAAGACCAGCATCCAAGATATTTTGCCTTTGTTGAACAGGCAACAAAATTTCCTTTCTAAAAGGAAATTCTTTATCAACTAAGCCCCAAAAATCCTACCTAGTAATTCATTTGTCTTGACCCTAATCCTATCTTTTGAAATATGAAACAAGGCTATTTCCTTATCTCAGTTCTTCAAATATATGAAGATTGCTATTAAGCCTCCCACTTAATTCTCTTACTCTAAACTTCATTAACTCATTTATCTGGTGGCAAATATTTTCTGTAAAGATCCAGATGGTAAATATTGTTGGCTTTGCGTGCCACTTGGTTTCTGTCACAACTTTTCAGCTCTACCATTGTAATGCAAAGGCAGTAACAGATACTATGTAAAGAAACTATGGACTATAAAATTTTATTTACAAAAATAGATAGTAGTCTAGCTTGAGTTTAGGGCTATAGTTGATGAATAAGGCTATTTGTGACTGATATTTCCCTAACCAGAAGCTGAAAATTTACTCTGTGTCACTACTGATTCTTCTTAAAACTTTCATTTATTTTTCTTGTCTTACCACTTTGGTAAAGATTTCCATTGAGCCCTGGATCTCTGTAACTCTTCTTCCCAGTCACTAATTTCCTTAGACACATTATTAATCCCAGTTCATCTCTAGCTTGGAAATGCTAACTTAACAAGTGCTCTCTTTTTCCATATTCCATATTCTTAGCCACACATTCTTTGACTTCTCCCAGGCTGGCTCTTCTCCAATATTTTCCATAAACCTGTCTACATTAAGAAAAGAAGAATCCTTTAATCCATACCTCTCTTTAGCCAACAATCTAATGTAGCTATAACTCTAACCTGACCAGCTTCTCTCAAAAATAACCTAGGGCTGCCCTAGAGGAGGTAAATTTTATGTTTATAAAATTAGCATTTTATTTATGGGCTAGGCACTGCTGTCATATGAAATATGTGTTTAGCCCAGTGTTACAGATGTGGAAAGTATAACTTGAGATTGATTAAAAACCAGCTCATTGCCATGCAGCTGAGATTTAAGGAGTCAATCCGAGTTATATATTTGAAATTCAAATTCAAGTAGATCTGGTGAGAATGGTGTGTACGTATGGCAAAAGTAAATTCAGTATTATGTCACTGATACATCAGAGCTGATGAACCTCAGTCATCTCTCATAAAGATATTTACCAAGCATAGAATAAGAATTATTTGCCCTGAACTTTTTATTTTTAGAATATTTATTTCACATTATTATAGAATAGGTGACTTTATTTCTAATTTATGGGAGAGGAAGTCAAACCCCAAAGTAGTTAAAATATTTGCCCAAATTTCCTGGCACTAATGCCTTACTGTTTCTTAATATGAGAGTCTACATTTGTTCTTCTCCAAACAGTCCATCCAATATGTTGATCTAGCTAACTCCTTCTTGTCTTTTAAAACTCAGCTCAATCATCATTTTCTCCAGGAAACCCTCCCTGGCAATTACCCCTACCTTGTCCACACCACCTAATATAGCTGTTCTTCCTCTTTGCTAACCTAAACCATAGCTTTAACGGATGATTTATTAGCTTATATGGAAATCAAGGGCAGAGCTCTGCTTCATTTCATTTCGCACCCAATAAATATTTGTTGAATAGCATAGTGGCATGAGATGGAGCCAAGTCAGTGCTCCAGGGAGTCCACTCCTTCTGATGTTGCTCAGTCTTAATTACAGCTGGAGGCAAAACAAAGACCTCAATTTTCCAGAAACAAACTCAAATAAAAGTAGGTGCTCACAGAAGCCAAGCGATATCAGAAATTCAAGCTCTTGGGGTTTCAGACTAGATAGCAAAGAAAGCAGCATAACTATAGTGAAGAGCATAGGTTCTGGAGTTAGGTTTCTTTAAAAAAAGATTTTATGTATATATTTTTAGAGAGAGGGGAAGGGAGGGAAAAAGAAAAGGAGATAATATTGATTTGAGAGAGAAACATGGATCAGTTGCTTCTTGTACTGTACGCACCCTGACTGGGGACCAAACCTGCAACCCAGTCACATGCCTTAACTGGGGATTGAACCAGCGACCTTTTGGTTTGCAGGACAATACCCAGCCAACTGAACTACACTGGTCAGGGCTGGAGGTAGGTTTCTTGAGTTTGAATCCTGACTCCATTTTCAGTGGCGTGATCTTTGGCAAGTGACTTAGCTTTCCTATCCTGTAGTTTCTAATCTGTCAGATATGGATAGTGATAGAACATAGCTGTACTAGCCATCAATTACTGTGCAACAAATTACCCTAAAACTTAGTGCCTCAAAATCAATAAGCACTTATTATCTCACAGTTTCTGTGAATCAGGCACTTTGGAGGGGCTCAGCGGAGTGGTTCTGGTTGAAGGTCACTCATGAGGTTACAGTCAAAATACAGACTGTGGCTGTAGTCAAAGTCAAGCTTTGACTGAAGCCAGAGGATCCCCTTCCAAGATGGCTCACTCAACTGGCTTTTGTAGGAGGCCTCAGTTCTTGTCACAGGGAACTCTCCTTATGATGTGGCTGCTGATTTCTCCCAGAAGAAACAAGAGAGGAAGAGTTTGGAGGAAACCCTGATAACTTTCATGACCTATTCTTGGAAGTCATATCCTGTTACTTCCACTACAGTCTACATGTTAGAGGGAAGTCATTAAGTACAACCCACATTCAAAGGAAAGGAAATTAGGCTCCACCATTTGAAGGAATATCAAAGAATCTGTGGATTTATTTTAAAACTGTCACACTATCTTAATTGGTTGAGTAATAATTACATGAGGTAATAATAGCAACTGCTTAGAATAGAACTTAAGCAGCACCTACCTTGAATCATCTTCCTCATTGGTAAGAAATGACAGATTAACTGTCAAGCTGAACAGGCTTTGGCTTGAAAAATTACCCTAAAAAATAGAGCAGAGATATTGACACCAAGTTAGTGCCATAAGCCATTAAAGTTATCTGTATAGTGTTTGACCTGAAAAACTGTTCATATTTTGAAGTTAAAAAATCAGGTATAAAGTAGCAGGTACAGTATGATCAGGTATTTGTGTAATTATATCACATATCTCTGTATGTTGAGGCATGGGGAACATTCTGGAAGGCATTCCATCAAAGTTCATAGTGGTTATGTTTGAGTGGTGAAATTTCTGTTAAGTTAAAAAAATATTACCTTTGTGTCTGTGCAGTGTTTGAATTGTTTTACACTGAGCATATATCTACAAAAATAATAGAGGCATCTTCCAAAGAAAATACAAAAGAAACCAAGTTGGAGGGAGGACATGGAAAGTGGAAAGCATCAGGATGCAGAACCAGGACAGTGCTGCTGTATGTGGTCTGGATTATTCCCTGTGAGGTATCTAATTGATAGGGTGCCTTCTGATCCTTCAAGACAGTTGTGAAGACTCACATATGCTGGGAGCAAAGAGAGCTTGTTATTGTGCTTGAAGGGCCATAAATATAAGGATAGAAGGAGATGTTGCTGATTCCTTGGGACAAGAGGGAAAAGGAGAACAAGGGGAAGAGGAACATCTGTAGGGCAAAGGGCAAAAATGAGAAACCCTGGTGTTGACAGCAAAGATGGGTATTTATCAGTTGCCTTGAAGGAGAGCTTTACCTACAAAGAATAGTATAATTGTGATGGGCACCATATGGTCCAGTAGTGCCTTGTATATCATTTACACTTGCCTTTTTCATATCAGATTGAAAGTGGTTCAGTTCTCCCTATTTTTTTTTTTTAAGATTTTATTTCGTTATTTTTAAAAAGAGGGGAAGGGAGAGAGGCAGAGAGGAAGAGAGACATCAATGTATGGTTGCATTTCACCTGCCTTCAGCCACAGACCTGACTGGAGACCTGGTTTGCAACCTGGTTATGTGCTCTGGCTGGGGAATTGAACCTGCGACCTTTGGGTTCGCAGGCCAGCGCCTTAACCACTGTGCTACCAGCCAGGGCGCAGTTCTCCCTTTTAATAGACTTGCATGCAGGTCCTATCTAGCCCATTACACATTCCCTAACATAGAGCAAGACTCAATAATTTGGAGAATAAAGATAGGCCAAATTATTTTTTTTTAATAAGGCTTTTCAAGCCCCGGCTGGTGGCACAGTGGATAAGGCTCCAGCCTGCAAACCCAAAGGTCGCTGGTTCAATTCCCCAGCCAGGGCACATAACCAAGTTGCAAGCCAGGTCTCCAGCCAGGTCCATAGCTGGAAGCAGGTGAAAGGCAACCAACCATACACTGATGTTTCTCTCCTTCTCTGCCTCTCTCCCTTCCCCTCTCCCTGAAAATAATAAACAAAATCTTAAAAAAAAAAGGCTTTTCATAAGTTGAAAATTTTTATGTCTACCAACATTCACCTGAATAATTTCTTATTCAAATGAAACAGAGGGAGTTAAATATATAGATTTAGTAGAAAAAACTGGAAACACTGCCTAAAGATGTTCTCTGAAAGATTTCAATATATCGTTTCCCATTTTGCACTTTTGTTCTTTTCACCTTTTCTGCCTTTTTTATTATTTGAAAATTTTTTTATGATTCTAGTATTTTGACTTATTACTTATATCATTTAAAAAAGTTGCATTGGAGCTTATAGTATATGTGTTTAACTTATGATAACCTTTTATCTTTTAAATATATTTTGTTGATTATGTTCTTACACATGTCCTAATTTTTCCCCTTCTGCTTCCCTCTGAAAAGTAACCCCATCCCCTCCAGCAGTCACCTCTCTTAGTTCATGTCCATGGATCATGCATATAAGTTCTTTGGGTCTCCACTTTCTATACTATTACTAATTTCCCCTTGTTTATTTGTACCTACCAATTCGCATTTCTTAATCCCTGCACCTATTCCACCATTCTCTCTCCCCGCTTCTAGCTGATAACCTCTAAATGATCTCCATGTCTATGATTCTGTTCCTATTCTGCTTGTCTGTTTAGTTGTTTTTTATTTTCTTTATTATATTTTACTGATTATGCTGTTACATTTGTTCTGATTGCCCCCATCCACCCAGTACCCCCAGGGAATCCTCAGGTGATCTTCACGTCTTGAGTAAGTTATTTGGCTACTCCATTTCCTATTTTGTACTTTACATCCCCATGGCTATTCTGTAACTACCTATTTGTACTTCTTAATCTCCTTAACTCTTCACCCATTCCCTCTACATTCCCTACCCCATCTGGAAACCATCAAAATGCTCTCTGTATCCATGATTCTGTCTCCGTTCTTTTTGTTTGCCTAATTTGTTTGTTTATTTACTTATTTAATTTATTTTTAAAAAATATTTTATTTATTATTTTTAGAGAGAGGGGAAGGGAGTGAGGCAGAGAGGGAGAAAGACATCAATGCATGGTTGCCTTTCACCTGCTTCTAGCTACAGATCTAGCTGGAGACCTGGCTTGCAACCTGGTTATGTGCCCTGGCTGGGAATTGAACCAGCGACCTTTGGGTTTGCAGTCCTTACCTTATCCGCTGTGCAGCCATCCAGGGCTCTAATTTGTTTTTTTAGATTCAATTGTGATAGGTATGCATTTTTGCCATTTTATTGTTCATAGTTTTGATATTTTTCTTAGCTAAGACCCTTTAATATTTTATATAATAATAGCTTAGTGATGATGAACTGTAGTTTTTTCTTGCCTGGGAGGCCCTTTGATTCTAAATGATAGCTTTGCTGGATAGAGCAATCTTGGCTGTAGGTCCCTGCTTTTCATGACTTGAATATCTCTTTCCAATCCCTTTTAGCCTGCAAAGTTTCTTTTGAGAAATCAGCTGATAGTCTTACGGGAACTGCCCTGTAGGTAAAACTTACTTTCTTTTGCTACTTTTAAGATTCTCTCTTTATTTTTAATGATTGGCATTTTTTGCATCCATCTTGTTTGGACTGTCTGCACATCTTGGATTTGCATGTCTATTTCCTTCACCAAATTAGGAAAGTTTTCTTTCATTATTTTTTCAAATAGATTTCCAATTTCTTGCTTTTTCTCTTCTTTTTCCAACATCCCTATGTTGTGAATGTTGAACCTCTTGACATTGTTCCAGAAGCTGCTTACATAATTCTCATTTTCTTTGGGTTCTTTTCTTGTTGTTCTTATTGGTTCTTTTTTGCTTCCTTATGTTATATAACATTGATTTGATTTTCAGCTTTATCTACTGGACTGTTTTTTTTTTCCCCTCTAAATTGTTCTTTATTTCAATTAGTGTATCCTTTGTTTCTGACTGGGTCTTTTTTATGCTGTTGAGGTCCTCACTAAGCTCCTTGAGTAACCAGAGTTCTCTGCATCTGATAAATAGCTTATCTCCATTTTGTTTAGTCCTTTTTCTGGAGTTTTGATCTGTTCTTGTGGGCGCTATTTCTTTGTCACCTCATTTTGGCAGCCTCCTTGTATTTGCTTCTATGTACTAGGTAGAGCTCCTTTGGCTCTGTGTCTTGATAGTGTGGCCTAATGTAGTAGGTGTCCTGTAGGTTCCAGTGGTACAACCTCCCCTATCACCCAAGCTGGGTACTTGAGGTGCGTCCTTCATGTGGGCTAAATACACCTTCCTCTTGTAGTTGAGCCTTGGTTGCTGTTGGCAGGTCACTGGGAGGGATTTACCCAGGCTGTCGAGCTACAAGGATTGGCTATAACCACTGACCACCAACCTCCACTTTCCATGGAGGATCAGCTGTGCAGGGGCAGGGGAATGGTGGTCTGATGTGGTCTGTAGCTGTCCACTGGTATGCTGGCCCTGGGTTTTCCCAGATGGTGCAGGCCAAGGTCAGCCCCTACCTGTGTTTTGCCCAGGGCCACCCTGCCTGAGCTATAAAGCAATCTGAGATGCTGCTGCTTGTGCTGGGCTTAGAGATTCCCAGGCAAATCCAAGCTGTGAATCTAGGCTGCTGCTGTAAGTGGTAGGACTGGGGCTCACTGAGGCAGCTGTGGCTTGTTTGAGAGGATTTAGAAAGTTGTGCAGCCTGAGCCAAGACCAGCAATTCATGTTTAAAAGCAGCTTGGGAAGGCTGGTAAGACAAGTCGGTCTGAGTCTCTGAGGATCTCCAGGGTGGGTCAAACAGTGTTAGCCAGGCTGATGGAGTCTCAGATATGGCACCAGCTTGCTGGCTCTGTAAGGAGAGAGTGTAGAAAATGGCCTCTGCTGGCACTGATGCCAGGCATGCTAGTTTCTCCCAGTATGCCTTTGGTGCTGCCCAGTGCTGGAGCTCAGAGGGAGAAATCTGAGAAAGTGAGTTTCATTCAGTGTGTGGGTTCTTTAAGAGGAACTGCTCATGGCTCCAGAAGTTTCTTCCACTGACTCAATCCCCCCTGGTTTTTGTAGTCAGAAATGATGTTCCTGGCACTGAAACCCTGAGCTGGGGGAGGAAGGGCTATGTGGGACTGTGACTCCGGGTTTAGGTGATATCCCTCCCGCAGTTTTATCCAGTGCACATGGGTGAGGGACCAGTTTGTTTCGCCTCTGCACCCCTCCTACCAGTCTGGATCAATGTGGTTTCATTAATTCTGTACTTGTCAAACTTCCATTCAACTTGATTTCTGATGGTTCTGAGTGATGTTTTTGTCATATTTTAGTTGTAATTTTGATGTGGTTGTCCAGGAGATGAGCCATGTCTGGCTAGCTCACCATCTTGACTGGAAGTTCCTTGTTTGTTTTTTAGATTCTTTTGTTGACAGTGCACATTTGTTGTCATTTTAATATTCATGGTATTGATCTTCTTTTTCTTACATGGTTCCCTGTAACATTTCATAGAATAATAGCTTGGTGATGGTGAACTCTTTTAAGTTTACCCTATCTGGAAAGCACTTTATCTGCCCTTTCATTCTAAATGATAGCTTTGCTGGATAGAGTAATCTTGGTTGTATGCCCTTAATTTTTATCACTTTGAATATTTCTTACCAGTGCCTTCTAGCTGGCAAAGTCTCTTTTGAGAAATCAGTTGACAGTCTAATGGGAAGTCCTTTGTAGGTGACTCTCTGCTTTTCTCTTGCTGCTTTTAAGGTTCTCTATCTTTCACCTTTCATCTGGTTCTCTTTGGGTCCAACTTGTTTGGGATCTCTTTGCTTCTGGACTTGTATGTCTATTTCCTTCACCAATTTAAGGAAGTATACTTTCATTATCTTTTCAAATAAGTTTTTAATTTCTTGCTCTTTCACTTCTTCTGGCTCCCCTTTGATTCAGATGGTGGTATGTTGGGAGATGTCCCAGAGGCTCCTTATTCTTTTCTTTTTTAAAAAAAATTCTCTGTTTCTTCTTGCTGTTTTGATCAAATTATTTTTTCTTCATTACATTCCAAATTGTGAATCTCAGCTTCATCCCTTTCACTGTTGGTTTCCTGTGGATTTTTCTTTCTTTCTTTCTTTCTTTTTTTACTTAATGCAGCCTTCACTTCTGCCTGGATTATTTTTATGCTGTTGCAGTGCCCAATGATTTCTTTGAGCATCCGGATAGGTGGCTTCTCTTTATTTCATTTAGTGCTTTTCCTAGAGTTTTGTTCTGTTCTTTCATTTGGGCCATATTTCTTTGCTTCCTCAATTTGGCAGCCTCCCTGTATTTGTTTCTTTATTTTAGGTAGAGGTGCTTTGACTCCCTGTCTTAGTAGCATGCTTATTGTAGAAAAGGCACCTGTAAAGTGTGTGGGTCTGAGCCTTCTGTAGCCTCCAGGACCAGGCAACTGTGTCACCAACCTTTGAGGCGCTGTACGGGGGAGGGCTCAGAGAGGAGATAATGCTGCTGCCTGGCTTCTGGAGATTTCCCAGGAAGAAGCTGTCTCCCCAGCACTCACCTCCTTGGCAGCCGCTTCATTTTCTCTCTCTCTCGCTTATACCACTTGTGCCTTCCAGCTCTTGCCCTGGTGTTGAATCCCAGAGTGGGTAGGTCTCCCGTGAGTCCTAAATTCGTTTCAGGCTCTTTAAGAGCAGTTTCTTGAGAATCCCCCAGTTTATTCTGCTGTCCAAATCCTCACTGGTGGTTGTAGCCAGAAGTTATAGGGACTTATCTTCCTGGCACTGGAACCCTGGACTGGGTCATATGGGCTGGGGCTGAGATTGCTCACTCCCAAGATATCCCTTCTGATTTTTATTCACCATCTGTGAATGTGGGACTGCCCATTCCACCACCTGTCCATGCCTCATGTCTCCATTCATCCTACCTGTGGATGAATGTGGTTTCTTTAAATCCCTTGTTGTCAGACATTTATACAGCTTGGTTTTCTGATGAACCTGGATGAAGTTTATTTTGTAGTTTAGTTGTAATTTTTGCTGTAGCTGTGCACAAAAATAAAGTATGTTTACCTACATCTCCATCTTAGCTGGAAGTCTGACCACCTATTTTTAAATAGTATTATACCAATTCATGTCTAAAGTAATCTTAATAACAGTATATTTCCATTTTCCTTCTCTTGACCTTTGTGCTGTTATTGCCATACATTTTACTTATGCATTTCTTAGAAACCTCATAATACGTTGTTATTAGTTTTGCTTTAAAGGACCAATTATCTTAAATGGTTAAAAAAGTTTAAAAAAAAAGTAAAAAAAGTTATATTTACCCACATATTTAATATTTTTCATATTCTTTATTGCTTTGCATAGATACTAATCTGCTATTTCTATCTACCTGCTTTTTCTATTTGCTATTATGTTCCTTCTGCCTAAAGAACTTTCATTACTCTTTCTTGTATACAGGTTTGCTAAATGATAAATTCTTTCAGCTTTTGAAGCTTGAAATGTATTTATTTTTGTTTTCAAAAGGTATTTTTGCTGGGTATAGAATTCTAAGTTGGCAGTATTTTTTTTCTTTCAGTAGTTTAAAGATTTGTTGCATTCTTTTCTGGCTTGCATTATTTCTGAAGAGAAAACTGTTATCATCCTTATCTTTGCCCCTCTCTACTTAATTTGTCTTATTTCTCTAGCTTCTTTAGCCTCATTGAACTCTCAACTTTATTTTTTAATAAAGCACATCATTGGTTTCTACCTAATTTTTACATCTCTCCCCTGTACCCTAGAAACTCTTGAGCTATAAGTTAGGGCATACATAGGGCTCACTTAATTTAATTTTTTCAGGGATCACTATTCTGTGTTGCCTAATTTCCATCTCTGAAAAGCATTATTTAAAAAACTTTTTCAGTTGTTTAAAAGAAAAAGATAAATTTAGTTCCTGTTACTCCAGTTTGACTGGAAAACAAAATTCTGAGATATTAAATAAGAAAAATAAATACCTAAAACATCAAAACTGTCCTCTTTTTTATCTCTTAAAATTTTTTAAAACTTTTCAATTCCATTCATATACAATATTATATTAGTTTCAGGTGTACAGCATAGTGTTTAGATATTTGTGTAACTTTTGAAGTTATCACCCCAATAAGTATAGTAGCCATCTGACACTAAACAGCATTATTACAATATTACTGACTATATTCCTTATGCTGTACATTACATCCCCATGACTGCAAAACTAACTTCTGATGGTAAAACCCTTTCCCAAACTTGGTTTATATTTTGTGTTAGCTTAGAATTATGAATTCATTAAAATTTCCTTTAATCCCATGGTGTTTGACATATCCCTTTTTCTTACAGGAGACATTCAAATTGGATTTTTAAATCATTATAAATCATGATGGATCAGAAGTTGCAGAATGCAATCCCAAATGAAAGTCTTCAAAAGAATGACTTTAAATAACAGAGGAAAGAATATTGATCTACCACTCTAGAAGCCTGATCTTGAAAAGCATACTGCTCATGATAACAAGTTAAAATTGGGGAAAGTTATGTGATTCAAAGGAACTATCACTTTGTATCTCAGAGGCCATTTTATTAAAATCTTGATATGATCCCCAAGGAGAAGAAATAGAGCAGTAGATAAAACCTGTGTGTTGGTCAAGATGACTTCTGAAGAAATAGCAGCTTCTGTTCTTGTACCTGGGACTCAGAGAAAAGAAGTGTCCTCTCAGTCAGCTGTAGAGGAAAGTAGTGGAAAGGTTTCAGACATCAGTGTTCCAAAGACACATACCGTCAGGCAGAGTGGGCAGACTTCTCATACCATTTCACAACTGAACAAATTTAAAGAAGAATCTTCTGGAAGCAACTTGCTAAAGATTCACTCAATTGCAAGAGAGAAAATAATGAGTGATGAGAACTGTAATGAAAAGTGCTGGGAGAAAGGCATGCCAGGTTCTGTGGAAAACCTTAATATTAACTGCAACAACATATTGGAAAACAATCCGCATGGTCTTCCTCAGAGCCAGTTTTATGAAACGTGCGATTCTGTCACAGAGGAAACTGAAATTCCTTCTTCACTGGAAAGAAAAGTGTCCCCTGGAATTCAACTGGAAATAGATGGACTTCCCATGTCACTTAGTCCCTCAGGACATCAACTAGTGGTCATAGAGCCTGGTGGGGCACACCCTGACAGCAATGTGAAGGTACCTGACCTTCATGATGAACTTGACAGAAGAATGCCAGAAACTTTCTGGACCCTGTCAGATAACTTGACTTTGGATGATTGTGAAAACTGTGTTCCATTGCCTATTGTTGGTGGGGAGCAAGAGAAAAATGATATGGCATATACTTGCAAAATAATGCAATTGCCAAAAAGCTGTGATGATGAGAATGGGCAGCTGCAGTGTGATCGCTGTGATACCTTGAATGGTGAATGCTTGTGCTGCGAACGTTCCTGCCGAAAGGTCAATGTGGTATGCTTAAGTGACAGCATTTGCAGGAAGAATTTCACTGACAGTCCATCCACCAAGACCCTTCTGAGCCAGTCTGAAGATGTCCCTGATATTTGTGAAGATGTAGATGATTTTTTGAAAAGCAAAAAGGAGCGGTCCACTTTGTTGGTGAGGAGATTTTGTAAAAATGACAGGGAAGTTAAAAAATCTGTATATACTGGGACAAGGGCAATTGTGAGAACTCTGCCTTCTGGTCACATTGGACTGGCAGCTTGGAGTTACATTGATATGAAGAAAAATGGTCTCTTATTGCCTTGCGGGAGAGTGACTGGCCAGCTGTCGTCTGTAGTGGTGAGGCAAGATGGGAGCCAGTGTCTGTCAGAAGCCCGATGGTGTTCGGTAAGAATTCAAGTTTCTTTTTTTTTAAGTATATTTTATTGATTTTGCAGTTGCAATTGCCCCAATTTATTTTCTCTTTGATCCCCTCCACCCATGACCCCCCTTCCCTCCAGCAATTCCACCCCTCTTAGTTTATGTCCATGGATCATGCATATATGTTCTATCGTTCACCCTTTCCTAAATTATCTTAACTTCCCCCTGTCTATCTGTACCCACTAATTATGTTTCCTAATCCCTGTACTATCTCCCCATTTCTCCCTTTTTCTTCTCCTAGCTGATAACCCTCCAAATGATCCCCATACCTATGATTCTTTCCATGCTCTGGCTGTTTGCTTAGTTAGTTTGTTTGTTTTTTAGGTTCTGTTGTTGATAATTGTGTTTGTTGTCATTTTAATGTTCATAATTTTGATCATCTTTTTCTTAAATAAGTCCATTTAACATTTCATATAATAATGGTTTGGTGATGATGAACTCCTTTAGCTTTACCTTGTCTGGGAAGGACTTTACCTGCCCTTCCATTCTAAATGATAGCTTTGCTGGATACAGTAATCTTGGTTGTAGGTCCTTGCATTTCATCACTTTGAACTTCTTGCCAGATCCTTCTTGCCTGCAAAGTTTCTTTTAAGAAACCAGCTAATAGTCTTATAGGAACTCCTTTGTAGGTAAGTCTCTTCTGTTGCCACTTTTAAGATTCTCTCTTTATTCTTTAATCTGTGGCATTTTAATTATGATGTGTCTTGGTGTGGTCCTGTTTGGGTCTAGCTTGTTTGGGACTCTGTTCTTCTTGGATTTGTATGTCTATTTCCTTCACCAAATTTGGTAAAATTTCCTTCATTATTTTTTCACACAAATTTTCAATTCCTTACTTTTCCTCTTCTCCATCTTGCACCCTTATGATTCGGATGTTGGCAGGTTTAAAGTTGTCCCAGAGGTTCCTAAGCCTCTCCTCATTTCTTTCAATTCCTGTTTCCTCATTCTGTACTGGTTGACTGTTTATTTCTTCCTTTCCAAATCATTTATTTGAACCCTGTTTTCCTTCCTTTCATCATTGATTTCATGTGTATTTTCCTTCATTTCACTGAGCTTAGCTTTCACTCCTTCTTTTCTGTGTTTGATGTACTCAAGCATCTCTCTCAAGCCTCTGAGCATCTTTATCACCAGGGTTTTAAACTGTGCATCTGGTAGGTTGGCCTTCTCCTCATTACTGAGTTCTCCCATTGGAACCTTGGTCTGTTCCCTCTTTTGGGTCATATTTTTCTGTCTCCTCAACTTGACAGGCTGTTTTGTTTGCCTCTGTGTCTTAGGTTGAGCTGTCGCACCTATTAAGTTATAAAGGGCAGAGCCTTAGGTGTTTGTCAGTGTGGGGCGGCCTGTTTCACCATGTTGTGGTGCTGTATGTGGGAGAGTGGTCTGAGCAGGAACAATACTGCTTTCTCTGCTCTCACCCCTTTTCTAAGGACCTCTCCTATTTTCTGTATGGGACTGGCACCTCTCTAGCTGTTGCCCTGGCCGTGGTTCCCAGGGTGGGTGGGTCTGTGGATGTTCCAGGACTGTGAGAGCCTCTAAACAAATGGGCTCTGCTTAAAGACCAGCAGTTTCTTCCTCTGCCCCAGCTTTTACTGGTTTTCACAGTCGGAAGCAATGTGGCTTTATTTCCACCCAGGCACTGGGAGCACTCCCCAGGTGTCCCTACTTTTTTTTTTTTTTTAATGTGTGGCTGTGCTTTTTGCTGGTGGCCATAGCCACCTTCCCACCATAGCTGTTGCACCACCAAACTTCTCTGCCAAACTGTGTCCTTTCTGTCCCAGCTCTGCCCCTCCTACCTGTCTGGATGGGTATTTCTTCTTTATATCTTTGTTGGACTTCTGAGCAGGTCTGTTTTCTGGAACCACTGGTTGTCTCCAATTTTGAGGTGATTGTATTCCTTCTTAGTTGTGGAGGGAGACATAGTGTGACTCTTATGCCTCCATCTTAGGTTGGTCTCAAGTTTCTCTTGATCATTTTTTTAAAAATATTTTATCTATTATTTTTAGAGATAGAGGGGAAGGGAGAGAGGCAGAGAGGGAGAGAGACATCAATGTGTGGTTGCCTTTCACCTGCTTCCAGCTACAGACCTGACTGGAGACCTGGCTTGCAACTTGGTTATGTGCCCTGACTGGGAATCTAACCAGCGCCTTTTGGGTTCGCAGGCTGGCTCCTTATCCACTGTGCCATCAGCTAGGGCTTTTCTTGATCATTTTTTAAGCTTAATGTTTCAAAGTCCAAATTTTCATTGTCTTAATTCATGGAAAATTTTAAGTTCTGCCAAATTATGATTCATAGGGGAAATATTTGTATAGTTATTAGAAACAAGTAGACCTAACACATACTCCCATTGATAGCTGTGAATATTAAGTTAACTCTGCAACAATATAAGTAATAAAATACAAATACATGTCATCCAGAGTAAAGAAATTATGGAGGTTCCTTGATTACTTTGTGTGGGATTACAGGACAGAAACTCCTGGTAGTGGAAAAACTCCATCAGGTGAATAGTTGTATCCTTTGGAGATACATGTCTGTGTCTTCTTTTGTCACATTTTTAGTTTGCAAAGCCTAAAGGAATTTAAAATCCAATTTCCTCCATTTTCCAACCAACGTTTCCAATTTCTTCCTCTAACCTTTTTTGTGCCGTGGACCCTCTTTGGCAATTTGGTGAAGCCTATGGCCTCAGAACGCTTTTAAATGCGTCAGATGAAATACGAAGCGTTATAAAGAACACAGATTATGTAAATGTATGTTTATCAAGATACGTATGAAATTGTGACATAGCTGGATAGGTGCTTCTTTATTAACACACTAAATAATGGTATCCAGTGATATGTGAAGTACCATAATTCCCAAGTAGAGTGGAATATACGTAGGGAATGGTTTGCCTGTGACTTTACCAGGTTTATTATCTTAAGAGACCTCTCAGTCCTGAGCAAACCAGGGCAGTTGATCACACTAAATATAAATACTATTTTAGGATCTCTACTATAGATGTAATATATGGCAATATCTATTGTTTCTATTAGTGACAAGATCACAGATACTGCTACTACTGAGGTGTGTTGTTTATATTTATTTATTTATTTATTTATTTTAATTTTATTGTTGTTGTATTACATCCATCCCTTCCTTGCTCCCCTCTGTCCCCCTCTGTTTATATTTATAATTGAAGAAAATATAAAATTTCTAACTCTTACATTCCATCGTTTCACAATTCCTTCAAACCTGGCCCTATAAAGAAATACCAAGTCTAGAAAAACATCCTTTTTATTGAAATATGACTAGCATAGTTTTACTTTCATTGTAATCAATTACAGTAGCTAATATTTATTATGCATGTACATGTGCAAGGCATTGGGTAATTTATTCTTAATTTCATGCAATCATCTCAGTTCCCCCCTGGTATTGGTATATTCATTAACCTTCATGTATTGTTTAAAAAAAAAGAGTCTCAGAGAGTTCTCTTAGCTAATAAATGGTGTAACTAGGATTGTAATCCAGGCAGCCCACACTCTTAGTTCTTCAAGATCCAGAAATAAGTAAAATTAACAGTCAGCTTTTTTAAAAAACACCATTTTAAATACCTTTTTTTCTCTTTTTATTGAATATTTTGTTGTTCTATTACAGTTGTCCCAATTTTCCCCCATTGCTCTCTTTTGCCCTGTCCAAACCCCTCCTGCAGTCAATCCCTACCCTGTTGTCCATGTCCATGGGTTGTTTGTTCATGTTTCTTGACTAGTCCCTTTCCATTCTTTTCACCCTTTTCCTCTTCCTCCCTCCTTTCTGTTCACTGTCAGTCTATACCTTGTTTCCATGCCTTTAGTTCTATTTTGCTCGTTTGTTTTGTTCATTAGTTTCCTCTTATAGGTGAAACATATGGTATTTGTCTTTCACTGCCTGGCTTATTTTACTTAGCATAATACTCTCCAGTTCCATCCACACTGCCTTGAAAAGGAGCGTTCCTTCTTTCTTTCTGCTGCATAGTATTCCATTGTGTAAATCTTGGATGGCAAACACAAGGCCTGTGGGCCGAATTTGGCCCTCAACCTTGTTTTATCTGGCCTGACACCTTTGGCCCAGCACTTTGTTTTTACCTGGCTCACTTAACTGTTAAGTAGGTACATTGATATAGTCCTAAAATGACATTTGGCCTTTGGAAGCCAAGGGGCTGATGTGAAAATGAGTTTGACACCCCTGGGTAAATGGACCACATTTTTTTGATCTACTCATTTACTGATGAGCATTTAGGTTGTTTCTAACGCTTGGCTATTATAAATAGTGTTGCTATGAACATAGGGATGTGTAGGTTCTTTTGAATTGGTGTTTCAGGGTTCTTTGGGTACAATTGCAAAAGTGAAATCACTGGATCAAAAGGCGCTTCCATTTTTAGTTTTTTTATGAAATTCCATATTATTTTCACAGTGGCTGCACCAGTCTGCATTCCCACCAACAGTACCCCCTGGGGTTCCCTTTTCTCCACATCCTTGCCAGCACTTGTTGTTTGTTGACTTGTTAATGATGGCTGGTCTGACAGGTGTGAGGGGTGTCTCTTCGTAGTTTTAATTTGCATCTCTCTGATGGCTAGTGGTGTTGAGCATCCTTTCATCTGTCTATGGGCCCTCTGTATGTCCTCCTTGGACAAGTGTCTGTTCAGGTCCTTTGCCCTATTTTTAATTGAATTATTTATCCTCCTGGTGTTGTGTGAGTTCTTTATACATTTTTGGAGATCAAACCCTTTTCCAAGGTATTATTGGCAAATATGTTTTCCCATATGGATGGTTACCTTTTCACTTTAATAATGTTTTCTTTAATCTTGCAAAAGCTTTTTAATTAGATGTAGTACCATATGTTTATTTTTTCCCTGGCCCTAGGGGATACATCAGTGAAAATATACCATATACCAGAATAAACTTAAGATAGATAAAAGACTTAAATGTAAGCCCTGACACCAGAAAAGTCCTAGAGGAAAACGGACAGTAAAATTTTAGAGTAAGTGTTTTACAGTAAGGATACATCCTGTTCATTTCAGCATCTGTTTACTTAGTAGCCTCACTCACTGAAATCTCAAACTTGATAAACAAGACTTGGCCATGTCTGACATAGTGGTTCTAAACCTGTTTCCATGTTAGAATTGCATTGTTCAGCCCTGCACCTCCCAGATCCTCAGAACCCAAATCACTAGAGTAGGGCTCATCATGAATATTTTTTCAAAGTTCCCCTGGTGATTCTGTGATTCTGTGGAGTTGAGAACTACCGGCCAGGAGCTTAAACTGAGCTCTTTGGTCTTCATCAGAACATTTTGGGAATATCTCTTCTGCCCTAAAGACTCTGACACTGCCTGGGCGCTTGAGAGTGTCAGGGACTGACCTGGGAGCCTGCCCAAAAAGGGACATCCTGCAGGCAGTTATCTTTGTGCATTGGATCTACTCTTAACCTTGAGAAGTATCTGCAGTTTGTTTTTGCATCTTCACCTGATACCTCATGAAACCTGAGCCACAGTCAAAGTGGTGTCAGTTACTCACATGCTTCTCAGCTCTTCCGACTGTGTTCTGAATTTTGTGTGTGCAGGGGGAAAGGCGTTCATCACAGCAATGTGTCAGCCCACTTAAAAATTCAGCAATTTTTTAAAAAAGATTTTATTTCATTATTTTTAGAAAGAGGGGAAGGGAGAGAGGCAGAGAGGGAGAGAGACATCAATGTATGGTTGCTTTTCACCTGCCTCCAGCCGCAGACCTGACTGGAGACCTGACTGGAGAGCTGGTTTGTAACCTTGTTATGTGTCCTGGCTGGGGACTCGAACCTGCGACCTTTGGGTTCATAGGCCGGCGCTTTATCCACTATGCTACCAGCCAGGGCCTAAAATTCAGCAATTCTTAAACTTATGTTTACCTGCAGTTGAACATTCAGAACACAGTACAACAATAAAATTTTTAAAAAACAAAAACAAAAATTAATAACCACAAAAAAAAAAAAAAAAAGAACACAGTAGAAATTTAAATATAGCAGAGTGAGTGAAAGTAGATTACTTGAGCACCATTTTCATAGTTCCCCCATAGACTTACACAGGCATGAGGAATATGAATCTGGTGTAAATTGCAGGATGATTTTTGGCATGCCAGTTCTTCCTCCTCCAGTTTCTGGAGCCCTGTGTTGCTTCTGAGACTGTTCACAGGTTCCTAACTCAAATCTACTCCTTTCTGGTCAGACTCTAGAATGGTAATTTCCAATGAAAAGAACCAAAGAGATGATTCAAATCATCTCCTCCTTTCTTTTAATCTCTGGAGGCTGGGTGAGGTTGCCACATCTCGGTCAGAGTGAACTCCAGGAACTTCACTCTCTTCTCTGATTAGGTTTCTGGGAGGCTGTGGGCATTTGTATTAACCCTTAATGTGAAGCCAGGGAATCAACTGACTATCCTTTTTTCTCAAGGGACATTTCTGAAAGAAAGAGGCCTTTTTGAACAGCCCATACCATGGCAGGAATGAATCAGAATTTTTTAAAGTATGACATTCCCCCTGTCTCTTGTTTTATACTTTTAAGCCAGGTGGGAATACTTTTCAAATGTTGCACAAGTGAATATATATACAGGACATGCACAATCAATTGGCAAAAATTTAGTGAAATAAGCAACATGCCACAAAAGTATTATATTTTGAAATAAATTTATTCTTATATGCAAATACATAAACATAGTCATTATTTTTTAAGTTGTTCAAAAAAGTCTTCATTTGCTGCAATAATAGACTCCATTTGACTTTGGAATCTTGAGCATGCTTTAATAAACTTTTCTTTATCCATGGATATCATAATTTTTCAATCTTAGCTTTAACAGTTAACAACCTCTTTATTGGAAATAGGTTGTTTATTAACTTTTCTCTCACAAATGCTGCATAAGTAATAGTCTAAAGGATTTGCATCTGGTGAACTAGATGGCCAGACTTCCTTTGACCAGAATTCAGGAACATTGACAATGAGACATTCTTGCAACTTTTTGGTGTTATGTGATGGTGCACCATCTTGTTGGAAGATAAAATGGTATCCATTTTCAACTTGCTTCATCCACGGTACAACTACTTCTCTCAAAACATCAAGGTAAACATCCTGGATCTTCATTGATGATCTCCTGGATTCTGTGTCCAATATCTGGACTTGTGCCATCCTTGTGTACCTTATGCATTTTCCTTGTTGGTGTGGCAACATTAGGATCAGCATCAGCATCATATACCTTCTTCACATTGTCAACTGTACATAAAGGGATGTTATTGAAGTCTGCAATTTCCTTAGCAGTTTGACCTGCATACAGTCCAGAAATTATGGTTGCTCTAACATTGTGTTCAACATGATGATTGCTCTCAGAATGTAATACTTTATATCTGAAACAATGATATTAAATTATAACCTTAGAAACATAGTTTTTCAAAATTAATAAGCATGTGAAATAAGGAGATGCAAAGTCATTGCCAATTGATCACGGGCACTATATATATATATATATATCTCCACTTCCCCCTAGATCCTGTAAATTGTGTCCTTTAGCTAAAAAATGCAGCCTCATGGTTTCGATTTTCAGATTATGACATGTGCCCCCCCCCCAATAAGATTATAGACACATTAAAGGTAAGAAATGGCCCTACCTTTTTTTTTTTTACTCTCTAAAATGCAAGCATAATGGCAAGAAAATAGGACACAGGAGAATGTCATGCTAATAAACATGGTCTCTGGAGTCAGTTGGCAGTGGCTGGTGAAGAGTGAGTGCCACTACTCTCACTGTAGCCATTTATTGCATGCTTTGTCATGGACATGGCCCCACCCTCTGCTCTTGGTATCTTCTCTTACAGGGATGTTATCAGCGGTGTCCATTTGAATGTATGTCCCTCAGTCTATCACATGGTCAATTCTTCCCACATTTAAAGCATGTGTTATTTGTTCAATTAGGTTATCTTTCTTTCTTTCTTTTTTCTTTTTTTTTTCTCTTTTTGCCTCACTTAAAAATATTTTTTTGTGTGCCTTCATCAAAATGACCCAATTGCTTTCTATTTGCACAGCTGTACAGAGGAGAATGGATTGGAATGGGAGACATTAATGAGGATTAATGCTGGCTGACTAATCATATTGGTATCCTCCTCCCTCTGCTTGTAAAAAATGAAAATCCTGCCTCTTGTTTAGTTACAGCTACACTCCCTCTCTCCTGCTTTCAATTTATTGGCTCAACAAGACAGTATATTTTGGCAAGTGGCTAAAGTCTCCAGGTTAAAGTTTGGTTAAGAGTTTTTTTCCTTAAAAAAATTTCTCTCCCTGCCTGAATTTTGGGCAGTTTGGGTACTAGAGTCATTCTGAATATGAAGTATAAGAAGTCCCTGCCTTTGCTGGAATCATTCATGTAACCTGAGTTTTGTCTGCACTAAGGGATGGAACGTGGAGCAAATGAGGGTAGCCAGGGCTGAATGTCCATCAGCTCCTGTAATCACTTTGTCACTAGTTTGTCACTAGTTCCCTGCTTTGGTGCACACACACACACAAAATTTAATGTACAACAACATATACAGCAAAACAGAAAAAAACATGAGGTTTTATTTTTAAAATAAGAATAGAAATACTACGTTAAAAAGGAAAGTCAAAATCAGCTTCTATGTTGCTAGTTCCTTTCCTGCTTTTTTCCTTCTGAAATGTGTCTTTCTGCTCACTTGTCTACTCTCTAGGAGAGAAAATTGAACTTGAGGCAATGCACATTTTTTGAGTGTTTAACATACGTATCTTTGTTGGTACATATGCCCTTGATTCTCTATTTTCTTTTCTGCATGAAAGGACCAATCAATAATAAATTAATTTTCTAAGTTGTAGCTTTTATGGGTTATCACATAACTGTTGAGCCCTGCTGTTTACTGTTGTAATTGATGGCTGTTGAAATAGCAACATATCTTGTTTTCTTGTCTGGAAATTTGGTCTCCCTACATGTGAGGTAAACTTTGGACCTTGAAATAATTAAAATTTCATAGGGTACACAGGCTAAACTGAAAGCCTGTGCTTGGTGACATGCCAGGCCTCCTCTTCTGTGACTAAGAGCTACGTGTCAGGGTCATGACATAGGTACAGGATGATGCTGGCCCCTTCCTGCTGAGGACAGTGACAGGGAATCCAGCTTCTGGCCAGTCCCTGTGCAATTTAGTCACATCTAGTGCGTCCGTGGAAAATGTGACTGTCAGAAGCCAGCTTTGTGATAGTTAGAGACTTTCACTGCATTGGGACAATTCAGGGTAAATTTATTTCCACACTTTGTTACAATAGCTACACCAGGTCTTTGTCTAGGATTTGGGTAAAAAAAAAAAAAAAAAAAGAATGAAAAGCACTGACTCTGGACTCTAATTTATCTATGGCCACTGTTATTCTCATGTTAGGTTTGGGATGTATCAGCATTAGGACATTTTCCCCCCTTTCCTTTCCCCAGATGTCCTGCATAATGGGAATTGGCAGCTGGAGAGGCTCCACCCCTGGAAATGGGCCATGGTTGGAATGTGGCCTGAGAAGAATCAGAACCCGTGGGCAAGGACAGGACCATCAGATGGAGCCCTGATCTAATCCACACCCTGTATTTTTACACCAGAGGGACTCAGGCTGCCCAAAGAATGACCTCCCTTTGTGATGAGTGATAAGAGTGTCCTGTCCCCTTGATCACCTCCTTCAGTTCTGGTTCAAGAACAGCACTATAAGCCCCTTGGAGAAAACAGGCCTCCTGGAGTGATACAAAAGTTTCTTCTCTGGTGACCAAAGGATTCGGCATTGTAGTGGGGGGGGGGGAGGGGGGGCAACACAAAGGCAGTCATCCTCAGGTTAAGAAAGAGTCATTCTTTGAAATCCTTGGTGGGAAGGAGAAATGCTTTGTTTGCTTCTCCTTGTTTTTGACAGCCTTATTGATATATAATTCATATACCATGCAATTTACCTATTTATACAGTTCAGTGTTTTGTTACATTCACAGGTATATGCAAACATCGGCAATTTCTGAACATTTTTATCACCTCATAAAGAAACCCCATACCCTTTAGCTGTCACTCTCCGTTCCCTCCAGCCCTTTCCTTCTCCCCCCAGCCCTAAGGACCCACTAATCCATGCTGTGTCTGTAGACTTCCTTAGTCCGGACTTTCATATGGATGGGCTCATATAGTATGTGGTCTTTTGTGACTGGCTTCTTTCACTTAGTTTAATATTTTTAAGGTTTAAGGTTCCATCTATCTTGTAGCATGTATCAGTACTTTGTTACTTTTTATTATATTCCATTGTATGAATATTCTGTATTTTATCTATTCATTCATCAGCTGTTGGACACTGGGTTGTTTCCACTTTTTGGCTATTAGGAATAAACTTGTACATGAACATTCACGTACAAGTTTTTATATGGACATTGTTTTCGTTTCTCTTGGGTTTATATCTGGGAGTGGAATTGCTGAGTCACGTGACTGTGTTTAACCTTTTGAGGAACTGCCAAACTGCTATTTTACAAAGGAGCTGTACCTTTTAACACTCTCTCCAGCGGTGTGTGAGGGTTGCAGTTGCTCTTCATTCCGGCCGACATTTTTTAGTGCATCTTTTTGTTTATAGCCATCCTAGTGTGCATGAGGTGTTATCTCACTGTAGTTTTTATTTGCATTTCTGGAACTTTTCTTGTGTTCATTGGCCACTCAATTTTTTGCTCATTTAAAAAAAATTAGATTGTTTTTATTGTTATTATTTTGAATATTTTATTTATTTATTTTTAGAGAGAGGGGAAAGAGGAAGAAAGAGTGGGAGAGAAACCCTGAAGTATGAGAAAAGCATCAATTGGTTGCCTCTCGCACATCCCTGTGGAGACCTGGCCCACAGCCCAGGCATATGCCCTGACTAGGAATCAAACCAAAGACCCTTTGGTTTTTGGTATGATGCCCAACCCACTGAACCATACCAGTCAGGGCTGTTTTTTTAAAATTAATTGAATTATTTATATGTTTTAGATATAAGTTTATTATCAGATATATGATTTGCAATATATTTCTCGATATAAGTATAACATAGGTGTAATGAAAGGAAGTGAAGGGAGTGGCAAAGATGATTTATAATATTCATTCATAGTGAAACTTGTTAATCATTTTCTTTGGACATCAGCCTTATCCTCAGTCTTTCTCCCACTACCGCATAAGCAAGAACTTTCAAGTAAAATTTTTTATCTTCTCTCCTAAATTCTCTCCAAACTCCAGTCTGCATAGTTTCTCCCTCCTCTTTTGCCTGAGGTTGTTTTTCTTATTAATCCAAACTCTGTACTCCAGAGCGCTGGCTGGGAACCAGATTGTTATCTGCAAACTGGTGCATTGCCAGGAAGGCATCCAAAGCAGTGATGGTTGGGGAGGAGGTGACCACATCACAGGTAGGAACAGGAGTAAGCCTAGGCTGAGACAGGTGAGGTTCCTGGAGTACAAGATTTAAGGAGGCATTCACCCCTGGAGTCTTGCAAGTGCCAAACCTCTGCTCACTAGTGAGTGCCCCCTTAAATCAGGAGGCCTACGCAGCTCACTTGTCTCATCCTAGTTCCAGCTGTGGATATGAGAGTCTAAGGGAATATATGATTTAGAAATGCATATCATCTTCTTAGTTCAGGGATGACCTTGACTGAACTTCCATGTCTTAACACAGATATTCTTAAACTATAAGCTAAGAATTGTTCCTTATTTTTAAAGGGTTCAAAAAATCAAATTATGAATAATATTTTATGATGTGGAAATCATATGAAATTCAAATGTCAGCCTTCACACTCATTCCTTTATCTAATTTTTGCACCTGCTTTCTCCCTGTAACAGCAGATTTGAGCAGCTGCAGTCAAGACTGTGTGGCCTGAAGACTAAATGATCTGTTACCTGGTCTTTTATAGAATGTTAGCCTACCCCAGGCTTAGAACACAACTCTCCACCTGGCTAATTCCTACCCATCCTTCAGTCCTGAACTTGGATTTCACATTCCTTCCATGGTCCTCCCTGTCATCCTCTCCCTGCCACTACAGACCCTCCACCCCACCCCCCAGTTAGGAGTTTCTCTGTGTTCATGTATATTCCTTGAATTATACAGGGTGTCTGGGATCAATTGTCAAGAACTTTGCATCTCCTTATTTCACGTGCTTCTTACTAATTTTGAAAAACTTTGTTTCTAAGGATATGATCTAACATCATTGTTTCAGATATAAAGTATTAAATTCTGAGAGCAACCATCGTGTTGAAGGAATACAATGTTAGAGCAACCATAGTTTCTCTACTGTGCAGGCAGAACTGCTAAGGAAATTGCGGATTTCAGTAACATCCCTTTATGTACAGTTGACAATGTGAGGAAGGTGTGTGATGCTGATGCTGATCCTGATGTCACCACACCGACAAGGAAAACACATAAGGTACACAAGGATCGCACAAGTCCGGATATTGGACACAGAATCCAGGAGATCATCAATGAAGATCCAGGATGTTTACCTTGATGTTTTGAGAGAAGTAGTTGTACTATGGATGAAGCAAGTTGCAAATGGATACCATTTTATCTTCCAACAAGATGGTGCACCAGCACATAACCAAAAAGGTAGAAGAATTTCTCATTGTCAATGTTCCTGAATTCTGGTCAAAGGAAGTCTGGCCATCTAGTTCACCAGATGCAAATCCTTTAGACTATTATGTATGCAGCATTTGTGAGAGAGAAGTTAATAAACAACCTTATTCCAATAAAGAGGCTGTTAAAGCTAAGCTTGAAAACATGATGATGTCCATGGATAAAGAAAAGTTCATTAAAGCGTGCTCAAGATTCTGAAGTCGAATTGAGTTTATTATTGCAGCAAATGCAGACTTTTTTTGAACAATTTTTTAAAAATGACTGTTTATGTATTTGCATATAAGAATAAATTTATTTCAAAATATACTTTTGTGATATGTTATTTTACTAAAAATTTGCCAATTGATTGTGCACACCCTGTAAATGAAGAAAGGTGGTTTCTCTCCACTTCTCTTTCCCCAGGCCAAGTGCCACAAGCTTGGTAGCCACCCCCTCTGTAAACCTAAGCATGTGGAACCAGCTCCTTTGTGTAATACCTAGGACAGAATCAGGATTTTCCATTGATATTCAAAAAAGTCTTGTTCAGTCCTGTGAACCCGGAGATCCATGCCTGTCACCTCCACAGACCTGGCATGAAAGATAAAGGACGTGCTTGGACCAAATTGTTCCTACCTTTACCAAACCCCATTTCAACTGGCTGTAAAAACCCTTGGAAAAGTCTCCGAACATTTTGTATTTTTAGGGGGACACCTGAGACTGCTGTGATCTGCAATGGGCCAGGAAGGAAAGAAGCCCTCTCCTTTCAAGATCCCAGGGCTCTGTCCCTGCTCTCCAGAACTCCTAGTCCTTCCAGGCAAGGGTTTTCACCATGGACCAGAGGGAATCTGGCTTCTTTTTCTCAGTGGTGGTCAGGGGTGGGGTTTCTGGTAAAGGGATAGGGACAGCATGCTGTGTTTGTTCGTTAGGAAGGTCATTCTTGGAGGTTGGGAGGTGCCTGGCCAGTTCCTTCAAAATGACTCTAAATATCCTCATTAGTAGATCTGGGGCAGCACCCCCTCCACCCCCCCACCCGCCCCCACCCCCCGCAAAATAGTCCCATCCAATATCAATTCCAGCTCTGCCACCGATTGGTAGACATTAAGCAAGCCACTTTAGGACATGGGTTTTAGTTCCTTTTGGTATAAAAGTGAGGGCAGACATGAGTTCATTGCCAGCTCTGTGGCAGACACTCTCTATATAATTTGCGTATATTAACTTAATAAATTACACATTTCCTCTTAACTGTAAAAGCCCAGTGTCTATGACTTCCAGATTCAAGTCCTGACCCTGGGTTTCGGGCGGAGTGTATACTCTACCTCTTCCAGCAGCGCCTCCTGGAGGTTTGATTTGGGGAGAAACTTGTTACTCTTATCACTTGGAGTAGGGGGAGGGCGGAGGAGAGATAGGTTTATCCTGGGCTAAGCCCTGAGATGCGTTGGCAGTGAAATAGCAAGCACCTCGTGGGCACTTCCTGGGTGCCAGGCACTGTGCTTCCAGACCTCTTTCCTCTTTTGTTTCCTCCTTTCATTCTCCCAGCAACTGTCTGCAAGGACAGTTTTATGAACATCCCATTTCATGCTCTTCATAAGTAACAGGATCACGGTCACACAGTGTGAGGACTTGAACCGAAGTCTGGCTGCCTCTAAAGCCCAGGCTCATGATTGCTCCTCAGAAGGTGCTCTGAAAGATTCCCATGTAACGCTCCCCTGTAACTTGGAAGAGGTTCTGTTCTCTTATTATATGTGCAAATGTTGAGCTGGATGAGTCCCTGAGCTGTTTCTTTCTTCCAATGTGAGCTGGGTGTGACCTCTGATGAAATGGGAGACCCGGGGAACAATACCAATTCTTAATGTGAGGGGTGTGTTGGCTATTGAAATGGCTAAGATTTATTTTTATGACTCAGCCTGTTAGGGGAGGAAACCAAGCCTGAAGGTTTGAATTTTTTTTTTTACCGAATTGCTGTAATTTAGAAGTACATTTAAAAAGTTTTATAAGCAAGTAAGCAAGGACAAAGTCCAAAGAAAACTGCACACATCTGACTCAGAATCTATAGCTTATTCATGGTCATGCTGAAATGACCAAAACCAGTGGGAACATAATTTAGTATTTTTCCATTGTAATTTAAAGTTGTCTGTGATCCTCAAGGATTCTGACCAACTAACCTGAGTATGAAAAATATTACTTGGTAACATTTCTTTCCATAGTCATACCATTAAAATGAAGCTTTCACCTACTTCACAGGTTTTGAGGCTGGAGAAAAAACTGAGCTGGTTTCGTCTTCAAGTGCTTAGCAAATGCTATCAAATGTCCCTGCAACTATAATTTTTCTCCTCTTGATTTTCCAAGGATTCAGAGTGAGGTACCTGGGAAAAAAGGGCTCAAAAGCTATTGTGGCAGCAGCCCAGCAAAACCAGAGTCAGCTGTTCGCTTTCATACATGGTGCAAGCGTGGAGTCCAATGGGCTTACCGAAACCCAACCCTTTGGTTTCCCTTTCATGGTGCTGGCCTAGTTTTAATAACTTCATTTTCAACTTGATCTTAGGTAACTTTTAACACTGACACCTACTCTGTGTTGTCCCTGGGTTTTACTAGAGTAAAGAATCTAATTTGTCTGCAGACCATGTTGAGTTGCCTAGCTTCAGAAAGATTTAGCACCAAATTATAAACGGTGACACTTTGATAGTGAGTGTGGATGTGTCTTGAGAGCCAGCATGTGGGAGTTTGGCAGCTGGGGAGCCCCAAGGCTTCAGTTTTTCCAGATTATGTACCCTTCCATCAAATAGTAATTTTTTAGCCTTGAAAAACTCTCTTCTAGAACAAGGGAAAAGTTCACTTGAGTTCTAAATTGGTCCATCCAAAACTTACTTATGATAGTAGCAAATGCATTTTTCTCTTTAATGAGGCCGGAAAATGACTTCCTGCCCTGGATGGATTGGCCAGTTCTCCTTTGGATGGCCGCAACTCCAATAAGGGTGCTGTAATGACAGCGTGACTCTGGCATGACTGATATTTTTTTAGGGTAATGGTATTATTGTGGCAACCATATTTTCCAAATAAAAAGTTGGAAACTTTTTTTATGAGAGGAGAGAGGGGCAGTATATTTGAAATTGAGACTGACCCAGGAAATCCAGAGTGAATGGTCTTGGTAGCTATCAATGACAATATGAAGGAAAAAGAATGTGAGTGAACTAGCGCAAATCTAATTAGCTGCTATAGAAGTCAGGAGCCTCAAAAGGAGTGACTTGATAATGGTGGCAAAGAACAGTCCACACATAAAGGCCATTAGAAGCCCAGAATGAAATCTAGCAAGTGTTTTCCCTCAAAGTTTTTGTTTCGCTTTTCTATATTTTTGGCAAGTACTTGGTAGCCACTATGCTTTGGAAGTGTGAAGGTAATTAAATAGATTTATTTTAAATACCAGGACATGCTCAGTTAAATAAAGGTTGTTCCTATCTAAGGAGTCATGTTTTCCATTTATGCTGCCAGTATGCAAAATATCTTAACCCTTTGAGCTTGGTGGAGATTTTAGAAACAGTTTATTCAAAGCATCCTGGGTAATGCATTTTTTGGTCAATATTGATGGATGATTATGAAGGACAGGATTTATCTCACTGAGGGTCTTCTAAACTGGAGATGAACGAGGTTCCCGGAAATGATTGAGCAAAGATGAAATTACAAGCTCTGTATTCAACACAATTTGAACACAAACTTGGCCATTGTTTCACAGTTTTGCTTACTACTTTCCTGCAGTGTGGGTGGATAGTTCAGAGGTACCCACACACCCATGATGCACCTTGGATTTGGACTCAACCTCATAAACACAGGGCAGATTGAAATTTAGCCATTACTTTTGGAGAGGTGCCCTTGTATAGGGTACAACATACTCACCCATACAAGGTGATCCTAGGTAGTACCATGTGCATTAGAATCAGAAGAGCTACTGAAACTCAAAGTACATTATTTTTTTTCTCTTGGATTCATATATTATGTGCTCAGCAGAGTGGGGCCCATTGACTTCCAGTCTTCTGAAATCTAAACCGATAAAAATGGTGAATGCCTTTCTGTATGAATATAAAATAAGCATTTGGTGAACTACATGAACTATAGAATTCTTGAGCTGGAAGGTCAATCTTCTATAACTTTATTCAGTCTCTGGTTTTATGGATAAAGTAGCCAAGGCCTTACATAGGTGATGGTACATGACCAGGTTCACTTAGCTAATGATAGAAGACACAGAACTAGAATCTGGGTCTCCAGAGACGCTCTCTCCTCACCTCTAAAGTAGGATAAAATATATGATACAGCCTGTCACATAGTAGGTGTTCTGTTAACGTCAGCTGATTCTGAGCCTAACGCCTTTAGGGTTTCTGGGAGGTGTAGATTTTTGATACAGCAGCTGCTCTGGAGTTCACAGTGCGCTGATGGAAGCTGACATGCCTGTGCCATCTTTCATTTACTCCACTATTGATTACCTGTTGTTATTTACAGTCTGGGAATATGGGTATTTACAATTTTCCCAGATTGGTTGGTTCGCAGTTTGTCAGGTTTTTTCTGTGTTCTCCAGTCCATTGCAGTTTTCACAGCCTATCCTATCTTCAGTTCTTTAAGTGGACTCTTTTTGTTGCAGTAACCTTGTCAGTTCTTTAAGTACTCAGAGATGCCCTTTCAATTGGGGTGTAGCCAAGTTTTGTGAGTTCATTTCTCCCCTTAGTCTAATTTCTTTCCATCCTTCTCTTGGCAGGTAGCTCTCTCTAGTTAATGATCATCAGTTCTTCAAAGTGTACAGAACAGGCGTGGGATCCCTCCCAGTCTCTCAGGAGGATATTTTCCCTTGTTCTTTTTCTCTCATTTATGGAAAGCAGAGCCAAGTGTGAGATACTGAGTCCAGCAGGAGGGGCCAGACCTGGCCCAGGAAGAGCCACTATGGCCTGGGCTGCAAGGAATGGAGCCAGGAATTCCAGGCTCATAAAACATCAGTGTTAGAAGGGCCTTGGAGACCATCAGGTCCAACCTTTGCTTTTACAGAGAAGGAAACTGAGGCTCAAAGAGAGGCACTGGCCTTGCCCAAGTCTGGTTAGGCATCAGTTTCAGAGCCAGACCGGGAACCTTGGTTGCCCTCAAGTCAGCTTTCTCCTACCCTGTACAAGCTGCCAAGCAGTATTTCTGATTCAAAGGTATGATGCTAAACCACCTATAGCATAACAGCCAAGTTATTGACAGCTTAAAGCTCAATAGTGGTTAAGTGAGTTCAGGTACGAGCCCCTGGCCCTGCACTACTGGCTCTGTGACCTAAAGTTACTTAACCCCTCTGTGCCTCTGTTTTCCCCTGTCTAAAATGGGGTTAATAATTTAACTTTCTTCTTTGGGCTATTGTAAAGATTAATAGGTTGTTACACATTAAATATTAATGTACATAAACAAAAATGTTCTCAATTTTAAAGCTTTTAGACAATACCTGCCACTACTCTTATTGGTTCTCAAGCCTCAATTTTTAACTAAGATGCTGTATTATCTCCCTATAAATATTGATATTTCTTTCTTTCCTTTTTAAAAATTTTTAAATTTATTTTATTTTTTTAATTTTTTTTTTTTTTTTTTAAGATTTTATTCATTATTTTAAGGGAGAAGGGCAGAGAGGGAGGAAGAAGAGAGAAACATCAGTGTATGGTTGCCTTTCACCTGCCTCCAGCTGGGGACCTGGCTGGAGACCCGGCTTGCAACCTGGTTATGTGCCCTGTCTGGGAATCAAACCAGTGACCTTTTGGTTTGAAGGTCGGTACCAATCCACTGAGCTACACCAGCCAGGGCTGATATTTCTTTTAGGAACTCTGAGGGAATAGATTTAAATGGTAGGATATAGCGTCTAAGTGCTATAAGAATAATAGGAGGATTTGTGTAGTTTGAGAAGGCTTCCTGGAGGAGGAGGTAGGGTATCCACTGAGTCCTGCCAGGACTTTGTATTGCTCATTTTCTAGCAGTGAGAAGGCAGATGTTCCATTGTAAGAAACTGACCTCGTTCCTCACTTGGTGGAGTCGATGTGGCTTATTCCAAATATAACGTTGATTTCATAGGCTTTTTGTCATTTTGTCTTAACCATTGCCTGCCCCCTAAAAAATTACTTCACATAAAATTTAAAGTGATGTAATTTCTCTTCACAGAATAAAATTTTTCCTGTTTTATTTTCAAAGTTCCTATTGTGGAAATTGCATTTTATACTTTGACAAAAAAATGTTGACACCTGTTAATATGTTCATTTGTGTAGTTGGTCATTTTCGATAATAAAATAAGAACCCATAAACTTTACCAGAACTAAAGCTAGGGCCTTGAAAATCCCTATAGCCAGCTGTATGAGTTCCCTCTTTTGCCCACCCTACACTTCTGCTACATGGTCCCCAATCCCTCATGCTCCTTCATCCTGAATCCTATTTCAGTCATTCCCTTAATTTCCTTTTTATGCTCTGTTGTTGTATCTGCTTGTATTCTTTTTTTTTTTTTTAATTTTATTATTTATTATTTATTTTTCAAAGATTTCATTTTTTACTTTTAGAGAGAGGGGAAGGGAAAGAGAGAGAGAGAGAGAGAGAGACATCAATGTGTGGTTGCCTTTCACCTGCCTCCAGCTACAGAGCTGGCTACAGACCTGGCTTGCAACCTGGTTATGTGCCCTGGCTGGGGAATTGAACCAGCGACCTTTGGTTCGCAGGCCAGAGCCTTACCCACTGTGCCACCAGCCAGGGCTCTGCTTGTATTCTTAATAAGAACTATACATGTTTACTATGTGCTACTGAACGGTATTGTTTAAATGGTTAGTTATTGTACATTATGTGAATTTCACCTCAAAAGTATGCATTTTAAATTTTAGTCGTTTGATGTTTACATAAAAGTATACTATATTTGCCCTGGTCTGATGGCTCAGTTTGGTGCAGCATTGTCCAAAAGGTTGCAGGTCAGGGCACATACCTAGGTTGTAGGTTTAATCCCTGGTCAGGATGTGTATGCAAGGTAACCAGTCCTTATCAGTGTTTCTCTCTCTCTCTCTCTCTCTCTCTCTCTCTTCCTTTCCAAATAAATAAATAAAACATTAATAGCACAGTCTTTTTAAAAATCATACTATGTATAATATTCTTAGATCTTTTTGGCATATTTCTAAGCTTTATTTATATTGTTGTATGTTGTTCATTTGTTTTGATTGCTGTATAGTATTCTTGTGTGACTATATTATAGTTCCTGGTACATTCTTTTTTTTTTTTTTAAGATTTTATTTCATTATTTTTAGAAAGAGGGGAGGGGAGAGAGGCAGAGAGGGAGAGAGACACATCAATGTATGGTTGCTTTTCACCTGCCTCCAGCCACAGACCTGACTGGAGACCTGGCTTGCAACCTGGTTATGTGCCCTGGCTGGGGAATCGAACCTGCGACCTTTGGGTTTGCAGGCCG